>PVJX010010731.1:0-55853 GCA_004027295.1 Dolichotis patagonum
AGCCTGCTCCGTGTCCAGCCCGCACGGCCAGAGAGGCCCCAGGTGCCTACAGGCTCCTCGGTGCTTCTCCACCAAAGTCACCTGCCGCAGCCGCAGCTCGCAGGCTCCTTCTGTAGTCTCTGGCTCCCCCCGTAGACAGCCGTGCTCACGCACAGCACCATGGCCTGGTCCACTTTGTCCCCGTGTTTGTACGTGGCCACCCTGGCTGTGGTCAGCAACTGGGGATGCCCCGGGTTCCGCACTCTGCACGATGCAGAGCGGCTCTGATGTTTTATGTCTGTATTTAAAAACAGAGTGGGGGTCGTTCCTTGGATGTCCTGGAGAACCATACGGTTATTTAAAATTCTCACTGGATTTGATTTATGGGAAGAGCAAATTAATTTTCAAATATACGAGAAATACTCCAAATCTTAAATGTGTTCTGTGAAAATTGTCACGTACCCGTCACGTGTCTCTTTATGTTCACTGCGTTAGGCAGAAATTCGCACCTGAGATCTAGTACCTCACGGTGGTTCCCAGTGCCTTGTGAACATTTTAGTGTGAAGTTATTTTATTTTACACCTGTAACTCTCTCTCTCTCTCTGTCTCTCTGTCTCTCTGTCTCTCTCTCTCTCTCTCTCTCTCTCTCTCACACACACACACACACACACACACACACCCCTCCCTCCCTCTCTCCCTCTGGAATGTGAAGAAATTAAGAAAGCACCTCTCATTCGAGAGTGGCTTGTCACACTGAGTTTCCCAGCTCCTGTCAGAGTACCTGAGATGCCTCTTTGTCTTTCTCCATACAGTTCTGTCCACCTACAAATCTTTAGGTCGGGGCGTTCCGCAGCCCCCCGAAAGTCCAGCTTAGACTTTGGCACAGCAAATGTGCTGTGACTTAGCTACAGTTCTGCCTGTTGCTTTTTACTGGCCTGAAAGTTTAGGGACACAGAATGTGGAAAACAGTTTTCTTTGTAAATCTACCTTCCAAGCACTTTCACTGCTCCATCACTTGTTCAATTGTGGTTCCTCCTTTGACCTAATTTTTAATTAATCATTCATGTGAATGAGATTTTAAAATGGAACAACAAGGACTTCCCAGGACCTAAACTTTCTAATGTGGATGAATTTGCTATCGTAGCAGACACTGCAAAGATTAAAAATACATAGATTTTAAGTAAACCTCTCTCTAACTAGCCAGAGCTCAAGACACTCTCTATTAAATACAGACAGGGCGCTCTCTCGATACCAGAGCTACTTAAGGCCTCAATAAGTTACTGAGGAGGGATGTGCGGCCGCAAGAGTTCTAAGGGGAAGGAGTAACGGCAATCTGCCAGTTCTCCGGAGTACAGGCCTGGGTCCCAGGGCAGGAAAAGCTGGCGTCACTGCTGAGGACACAGCAAAGGCCCCTCTGCGGCCCTGAGGGCACTGGGGCACCTGGGTAAGGTTTGCCAGTGAGAAAAGTCAAATACTAAACATTGCAGGGACACCCCCATGTGGCAAGGAATGAACTGTGAGGGTGCCAGGTCACTGCCCCACAGCCCCGCCTTCCACTCCCACCCCTCTCCCTCCACTCTCCTGGTGTCTGCCGTGCTTCACGAAGCCTGTGCAGAGATGTGCAGAAAGACAGCCTGCCCCCGGGAACACAGCAGCGGGCAGGGGTGCAGGGCAGAGGACACAGGGACTGGCTCAGGCAGAGCCCTGCAGGCCATGCAGGGCAGGTGAGGCCCCTGGACATTCCCACCACAGCCAGGCTGGGATGCACAGAAGGTGTGAGGCGTAAGCCCAGGTTTCCTTCTCATTTTGTGGATAAAGGTGGACTAAGATTTGAGTTTGGCAGAAAATTAACGAAAGTCGGGAAATCATCTAGAAAGCTTGCAACTAAACTGGGAAAAGAAAGCGCACACACGGGGCCTGGCCCTCTTGCCGGCCTGGAAGGTGCTCCCAGGGGTGCTCCCAGGGGTGCCTCAGCGCCACCACCCGCAGCCTAACATTCCAGGTCTGGGTGTCCCTGCGCCAGGGCCATGAGGTCCCGTGGGAGGAGCATCCCCGGGCTAGGAAGAGCTTCGCAATCTGAAGCCCTACTTCCCAAAGAAATAGCTTCCTTGTGGCAGAGGTTTATTTTTCTCTAAGTAGCAACTCCAAGCAGGCAGAGCAGCTCCCAGGCCTGGACTTCACAGAGGAGGCCTCCCTGCCACTCCAGAGCCTAGCATGTCCCTGCCCACACTGGGCCCTTGGGCACCTGACGGTCACTGGGGGCACACGTGTCTGCCCGGCAGGGCTCTGCATGGCCTCCCTGCGGTGCTTGCCCTCCCTGGCACCTTCCACACATGAAGTCCTGGTTAGAGCACCTGTGCCCTCCACCCAGCCCTGTGTATGGCACCCAGGCAGGTCCAGAGCCACCTTCATCCCAGTTTCCACCTCTCTTGGCATCTGGTGGCAAAATGCAGCCACCAAGGTCTCTGAGCCCCTTGACCCCCGAATTCCCTCTGCCCCAGGTGTTTCCACAGCAATGAAGCCCCGGCGCCTGGCACAGGCCACACGTGTTTCTCTGCGTGGAGTCAGAGTGAAGGCTCAGAAATGCAGAGCTGCTTGTTCCGGGGAAGACCACGACATCACCTGAGCAACCTGAGGGCCACAGGGCTGGGCAGCTGGAACATCTCCCCGGCCATGCTGCAGGCAGCCCCGGGTCTCCCACAATAGGGTACAAGGAGCCCTATAAAAATATCCACTGAACCACCTACCCATATATACTTCCTTCAGTTAGGGTCACTTACTAGTTTTAACATTTTGGGAATTTCATGTGGTTTTTCAATTGCCTTTTGCAATATTGGATAAGTGTTGGTCTGCGAAGTTTCCTTTCATCTGGAATTATATTTAAATTTCCTGTTCCATGTGCAGATCCAGCAGGTCTGGCCCCAGGGACCGTTCCCACAGCTCTAGACTCCCTCAGGACGATGTGCCCTTTCCACCTCTTGATCTCTTGCTGATGCTTCTCTGGGAAGGGGTGACTTGCACACCTGCTCTCCTTCCCTGTCTCTGAAAGCTCCCCTGATCCAAACCGAGTGGCCCTGGCAGCCACCATTCATGCTGCTCTGTAAACTCAACTTACTCAGGGCACCCTACACAGAGATGGGGTAACAGAAAATACCCCCCAGCCAGTGTACTTAGTTTCTTAGTTGCCTAGGTAACAGTTCCTGTTCCAGTTCCAGTTACTTCCGGTCTCTTAGGAATAGCCGGTCACTGTGAGACACAGCTGGTCACTATGGTGCACATCGTATAAACCAATTCCCAGTGGACAGGCCCTTCTGCCTCTGTGCTTCCTACTTGCTTATCCCACATAAGCCCTAGACCACCAGAGATCAGGGCCTGATACTCTGGGGTGATCCTGATCAGCGCCCGTGGATGTAAATGAATCTGCCTCCAAACCCCAGGTGTGCTTGCTGTTGCACAGGCGAGCTTGTCTTTCTGTGCCAGCTGGTCTTATGCATGCCCTCCAGGCTCTCCTTGTGGCTCTGAGAACAAGGTTTCCTTCTCAGAAAGGTGGGGTGCTCTCGCTCTGTGCACCTGCCGCACTTTCCCTGTCCACGCAGCAGCTGACAGGCACTTCGGCTGGTTCCACCTCTCGGCTTCTGCGAGCAGCGTGCAGTCACCACAGTGTGCAGAGAGCCCTCCTCGCACTGCTTGCTCTTTCTTTGGAAACAAACCTGGGGCAGAACTGCCGGGTTACACGGTAGTTCTGTGTTTAATCTGGGCAGAGCCTCCATACTGCTTTCCCTGATGGCTGCACGAGTTTGCTTCCCCGCCCGCCCACGGTGCATGGGGCTCCAGTCCCCCCACCCTGCTCAGCAGCACCTGCACCTCCCCCTGCTTGCTAACAGTCATCCGAACAGGTGTGAGGGGCACGTTCCAGCTTACAGGCTGCAAGCGAGTCTAAGAAATATATGATCTCGGCTGCGGAAACAAACCCGCGGGCTCCCTTGGAGAGCACGTTTTTGGGGATGCCTGGAATTTGCTCTTAGAAAACTTCTGAACTGGGGGCTTCAGGTGTGGGCTAGTGACTCACACAGTCAAGGACCTTCGCCTGGATGTTGGCTGTGTCTCTCTGAGGTGACCACTGATTGAAAGTGTCACTGAGGATAAGGTGCCAACTCCCAGGTCCAGAAGAGCTGTTGGAATACAGGATCATCTTTCTAAGAGGACATTTCAGGGAAATGCATTCTTCAGAAGGCCTTGGCCTTTACAGATCGCCGTCCTGGTTCTGGGTGTGAGGACAAGATTGGGAATGTGACCAAAGGAGCCCCCAGCTCCCTTGGAACTTACACAGAGACAGCAACCCAAGAGACAGTCCTGTCATGACAACCGAGAGTCTGGGAGCTGTGCATGTGCAAATCTGTCACATCTGATGACACATTCGCATCACTTCATACCAAGTTGGCTCTCTGTCCTACTCTTGGGAATCCATATTGGATTTGTAAGGTCACAACTGCACTCATGTCTGGGGACACAGGCTCAGTGACAGTGCTCTAAGTTTGAAACTTAAATGTCCCCTGAAGTCTGCATGTTGAAGGCCTAGTCTCCAGACTTAGTGCAATTGGGGGTGGTGAGCACTTTAAAAGGAGGGACCTGCTGAGAGGGAGGGATGAGTGATTGGGGTGTGGCCTTGAGGGGATACTGGGACCCAGACTTCCTCTGCCTCATTCTTTGCTTCCTGGCCACCATGAGGTGAGCCGCTTGCTCTCTGAGGGCCTCCCACCTGGGCGTGCTGCCCTGCCACACGACAAATCCACAGGACTAGGTGACCCCGAGCCCTCCAGAATGGTGAAAAGAAAAACCAACACTTTCTTTCTTAAAGTTGGTCATCTCAGCACTGTGTGACAGCAACAGAAAGCTTATTAGTGCACAGAGTCTTCTGCCAAAGACACACAAATGTGGATAATCCTCTCAGCGCCTTCTCTCGCCACGCCCTTGCAGCAGAGAAGTACAAAGAGCAGCACAGAGTCCGCACTGATTGTGGAAGGAGGCTCGTGAAGAGCCGCCCAGCGCCTTGTTAGAGACCCTGGGGGGGGGCACAAAAGGGGGCAGGAGGAGGGGAGAATGATGGACTCTAAGACACAAAATTGAAAGGAAGAAACATGGTGTGCATTTCATTTTGTTATCGAATGGCACCTTGGGTGGCACAGGAATTTGCAGCAGTGATAGTGACTTAGAGGCTGATAGTGACTAAGGACTGTTTTTACACTGGACTGGGGTGTTTCATGACTCTGCCAGGAAAGTGACAGTGTTGATGGTGCCTTTCCAATCATAAGTATGAAATGGTTTTTAAGATGTTAATATCCCTAAGGTTTGTAAAATAAGTTCTTTTAGAGAAAATAATGAATTATGACAAAACTGCTTCTGGGGAAACAGTAGGCGTTCAGTATTCCTCTGGCCAAGTGGGTTAAGAGCAGAGAGGACAGGAAGCGAGGACACAGGGCTGCACAGAAGTCAGGCTGGCGGGCACCTTGGGAACAGAGAAAGTAGTGGGGGGCTCAGTGGCTTCCTTTCTGCCTCCCTGATGCCAGCTTCATGCCAACAAAGCCAGAAACCCAGAGACACCATAGGTGCTGACAAGACGTCCTGGAAAAGTGCTCTCTCTGAGAACCAGGGAAGGAGCAGCCCCACATAGCAGAAAACTTTCAACAGTGACCACCCTACAACCAGCAAAGCACCAGATTAAAAACAAGATGAAAACCTGTGGCCCATCCGACCCACAGCAGTCAGGGGCAAGAGGAAATCTGGAGTTTGACACTTCTAAGAATGCTGGGAGATGTCCCAAATTCCAAGCCCTGTGGTGTCAGAGAAAGCTGAGTAGGGGACTGAATTCACAAAGACACAAGCCCATAACCAGGCCCCCAGCCCAGGGTCCGTGGAGGCCACATGAGGACCCTCAGCTTTCATTCACAAGTGGCAGTAAGGAGGTACATTTCCTGGCTCTGCTGAGGTAAAGGATCAGGACTCCACCCCTGCCCAGTGCTAATGAAATCATCCCACCCTGAGTGCCAGTGGAGGTCAGGTGAGCGGCCACGTGTGCCTCCCAGCCAGCAGGAATGAGGACCCCTTCACTGGCTGGTGGCAAGGGAGGCTAATGAGAATGCGATGTCTAACTTCACCCCTGTTCACGGCTGCAGGTGCTGAGCAAGCCAGCTGGAGGAGTTAGTAGGAGCTACAGTATGGCATCAGGCTTAGTTGCGCTGGCTTGGTTGGCTTAAGAATCAACTAGGGGATCAGTAAAGTGCAGTTATGGGTGTGTCAGGAGGGAGGGAACTATATCTGGTCTCTTGTCCTCCCCTCTCTGGTGCTGTTTGCCTGCTTTCCTTTCTGGCCACCATGAACTGAGTACCTTACCTTCACCACACCACTCTGCGATGGAGTCTGGAGCCAGATAACCATGGACTGAATCCGCTGAGTCTGTCAGAAAATTAAATCTCTCCTCCTTTAAATTGTGAGCATTTCTCTTGTGCCATAATGACGAGAAAGCTGGCTAAATACAGAAAATTTGTGCCAGAAATGAAATCACTGTTGTGATTGTGTCTGGCCATGTGATCAGAAGCATTTGAAACAACTGGGCAGGAAGTGTTTATAAATAAGGCTGGAGAAGCCTCAAAATGATGCCCTAATGGACAATTCTAGTCAGAGATCACAAGACTAGACTGCTCATAGGAAAGTGGACAGTAAAAGCCAGGCTCAGGAGGTCTTCACTTGAAAATGAAGATTCTTTTGGGAGTTGGACCAGAGATCATGCATTTACATTATGGTCAAAAGTTTATCTGCATTTTTCCCATGTCCTGAGATGCTGCAGAAGGCTAAGGTTAAGGACTGTGGTAATTGGTGTGATGGAGAAGGCCCAAGCATCACAGCATTCGGGCTGGGGCACAGGTATTAATGGATCAGCCAAACTTATAGTGAGAATCAGCAACAAAAAGCAAATCAAAAAGACTGACAAACATAAATTTTGTCTCAGAAGGAACCATATGTAAAGTTGGAGATGAAAGGCATGTGTGTGCTGTAGGAATTAGAACCTTTAAAATAAAACCAAGTACTTTTTACAGAGATAAAAAAAGAAGTTTTGAATGCATCTCAGGAATTTATAAGATGCCACTCATTTTAGACTCATGGATATACAAATGTAAATACTTCTGTTGAGGAGAGAGTCCCTGGGACACCTGCCAGTGAATTCTCCTAGAGAATTAATTCCCTGGGATTCATCCCATCATGTTCAGCCATTCAGGCACTCAGAGACCACTGCATCCATTGTCCGAGGGGCTCAGGCTACTGCTAAAGCTGACAGCAGACCTTGGTGGACTCTACATGATGCAGCTTTTACTGGCATGCAGAATGCAATCACTGTGAGGCCTGGGAAGCTTCCACTCATACTTCAGAGAAGGCCTGTCAGGCCAGGCAAGTGATCCCTGAGAGGGAATTATGGAAAGGAATAAGAATTAAGTCAAAGGTGTAGTGGGACTCCAGGAAGTTGGAGGTGCCGGGAATGTCAGAAGTCAGCTAAGGAAAGCTGCAGGCTGTGAACAGTGCCAGCCCAAGAGAGAGGCAGTGTGGGCTGTAACCAGCATAGTCACCCAAGCCCTCTGCAACTCCTGTGTCACCACTCAATGTTTGCTGAGCTGTGTTCAGCACTGCTTCAGCCTCATTCTTTCTACCCCATTCTTCTTCACCTTTGCAATGGGTATATTTAATCTGTGCCTTTGTACCTTGGGTTTGTAACCTGGGTTTTATTCTTAGAGTTTCATACTTAAGAGTTTGCCTGGAGTCTCAGAGTAGACTTTGACTCACGAGTTTGAGAAATGCTGGAACTGTGGAGATGTCAGGAAAGGTATTAATGAATTCTTGATCATGTAAAGAATAGTCATGTGTTAGAAGGAATTATTAATTTATTTTTATGCTTATTTCAGAATGAGTGTGATGTAAGGAGATGTGTTCAAGTGTCAGTTTGACAGGACTGAGTACAGTGGTTAAGCTTCCTTATGCCACGCTGATTGACTTGGAAGCTATTATGATTTACACATAAATGTCCCCCTATGAGCTTCATGAGCTCATAAGTGGGGCGTTTGGAAGGTAAGTGGATTCTGGGGACTTATCCCTGACTTGCTTTTGGGAGGTAGGGTCTGCGTGGAAAAGGAAGGTCACTAGGGGCGTGGCCTGGAGGATTTATCTCCATCCGTGGCCCTTCTCTAACACTCTCTGCTTCTCTGCCACCATGCCACATGCCACCATGCCACATGCCACCATGCCAAGGTATCCTCTACCATGTCCCTCTGCCACACCAACTTGTCCTGGAGGTAAGCAACTGTGAACAGAAACCTCTACAAACTGTGAGGCAAAATGAGCCTCTTTTCCTTTAAGCAGCGAGTGTCAGGTATTCTGTCCCAGCAACAAGGACAGCAACTAAGACAGGAGCCACTGAGGGGCCAGTAAAGCATATGTCCAGTCGTGTTGGAGGGGAGGAGATCACAGAAATGTGATCTTGGGGCCGATATCTGGTCCCGGGCTCTTTTTCCCGTAGCACTGTTCTCCTGCTCTGATCGCCAAACCCCATCACTAAGCATCACACCCTCCGCCATGATGTTCCTGGCCCGGAGCCCACTGACCGGGAGCTGAATCCCCTGAAACTGTGAGTCAGATCAAATCCTTCCTCCTGAAATTGTTGAGGTCAGTGTCCAAGGAATGGGAAATTTGACTAGTACAGAGTGGCATAATAGGGGATGAAAATGTTCTATGAAGCAGGACTACCTCAAACCCACTGATAATGGGTGTGCTGAAATGACGTGTCGAATTATCTGAAAAGATTTCAAAGCATCTATGATAAAAGCGCATCAAAGAGAGATATAGATACGCTTTAAACAAAAGAAGAAAGCGGAAATTCCTATCATAGAAATAGACGATGCAAAGAACCAAGTGGAAGTTTGAGAACTGAGACAACATGACTTCGGTGAAAAAGCTCAGTAGACCTGCTTGGCACCAACATGGAGAACAGAATCAGTAAACTTGAAGAGGGAATAACAGAAACTACCCAGGCTGAAAGACAGGGAAACGGGTTAGAAAAAAGGCATCACAGGCTCAGGCCCTGTGGGACCAGAGCAAAACACCCGCACCCATGTGTGCTAGTCAGCCTGCGCTGCTGGGACAAAGCGTCTGCGTGTGCAGCTCGGAGGAGGAGAGGCTCTCGCAGTCTTTGGCCAGCTGGCCCAGCACAGAGGCATCACAGAGGAAGGCATGGGGCAGGAAAACGGCTCAGCTTGTGGCACTTGGTAAGCAAAGAGCAGGGACGAGGAAGGGGCCAAGCACCAACAGAGCACCCCAGGTCGGGGCTCTGTGAGCACCAGACATACCTGGGGGCTGCTTCACTGATCTTCTAGTCACCTCGAAAGTCAACTGAGTTGACAGTCAAGATTAACCATGGTAGAGTGACCCAGGAGTCACAGGAAAGGTGGAGAGAAAGGGGTCAGAGGATATCTGGAGAAACCACAGCTCACACTCTCCCCCGTATGGCAAAGACACTCAGCCTTTGGCCGAGAAGCTTGAGAAAGCAACTAACTTCCTCTGAACAAATCCGAAACACCAGAGACAAGTGTCGGATAACTAAACACAACAGAAAGCCTGGGAAGAGGTGAAAGAGAAACACAGCTAAGCCTGCACTGCCACAGACCATCTGCCTCACCCACGGGGCATGGTCCACACCGCCACCCGCCTCTCAACAGGAAGTGCAGAAGCCAGAGCTTAGCCAGGGGGAGAACAGAACAATCTATCCAGGATTCTTCCCAGATGAGATAAAGAGGGAAGGGCACCTCAAGACACTTTCAGGTGAAGGAAAGCTAAGAAGAGTTACTCTAAGGTGATAAACCCTGAAAGAATGGATAGAGATATTCTAAGCAGAAAGAAAGTGGTGAGAGATGTTAGAATATCAAAAATAAAGGAAGAGCAGGAAGAGTACAACTGTTAGAAAATATAATACTCTCCTCCTTGTGATTTTTTCAAATTATGCTTAATGATTAAATAGTTATAACACAGCTTGGTTTTATATAGATATACATAAAGCTACTGTATTAGTTATTTATTTTTTAAAAGGAAGGTGATATTACATAAAAAGAACTGTATTTTCTGCATCTGTCTTGAACTGGTGAGCTATTGTCATTAGTTGACTACAATAAACTTCATGTGAGTAATATAAAACTTGAGCACCCAAAGAAGCTGTACAAAGAAATGTACTAAAAACCTCATAAATGCAACACAACTTAATTTGAAGAAAAAAAATTCCAATAACTCACAGAAAAACACAAAAACCAAACAACAATAAAAAATAGAAACAAAAATCAAAGGATGCACTTAATTCCTAAAATATCAATAGCTACTTTAAATGTAAAAGGTTCAAATATATCAATTAAAAGACACTGATTGGTGGAGTAAATTTTTTTAAAAAGCAAATCCTTTTTAGGCAGTTTTAAAAAAAAAAACCACTTCAAACATATCAACTAGGCAAATGCTGAATGTAAAACAATCTACTAAGTCATAGCAAAAATTTTGTAGACACAGATGGTATTCAAAAATTTGTATGGAAAGGAAAATGAACAAGATTTTTCAAATTTTAAAAAAATGCAAAAAAAAAAAAAGCAGTCTGTGTGATTCCAGGCTTAAGCAGCTACAGTGATCCAAGCTGCATGGGGTTAGTGGCTCCATGATCACAAGGTCAAAGGAAAGAGAGAGAGAACCCAGACACAGACCCACATGACACAAAGGCCAAAAGCAATCTGGAACATGTGTTGTCCGTCTCCTGGCTTCTTCAGCCAGGGAAAGGCTGTGAACTCTGCACTTACAGAGCAGCAGTGACGGACTAAAAGTTAGGAAGGGACATGAGAGAAACTCATCCACGTCTGTGTGGGAAGAGAGAACGCAGGACTTCGCCGTGTGAATCCCAGACTTCACTCTGCACCTGTCTGAGCAGACCCCGCCAGGATGCCAGCTGAAGCCTCGCTATCCAGGTGTTTGAAGCTTCTGACCTGCAGAGGGTGTCACTGCAGAGGGAAGGAGGAGCCAGCCAGCTGGGTGCCAGGATGCCCACTCCACAGAGCACCCTGCCTCCGAGGAAAGCTCAGTTCTCGTGCGATCGTCTCTCAGGAGTCCAGTCTTCCTCTTAGACGTGCTGACTAAGCTCCTCTACAGCTGCACACCCTGGAGCGCTCTGTCTGCAGGGTTCCTGACTGCTGACTGAGGTCAGCACGCTGGTTGCAGTAGTGTCCACCTCACCGCTCTGCTCTGATAGTGCTGTGCTTCCTGCAGCTGTGTGTTCTCCTGGCTCCTAACCCCTTACCACAGCCAGAGCTGTGGAAGAGCGGAGACAGCTCTCTCCCTCTGCACGGGAGGCTTGCCTGTCCATGGGTCCCTCACATGGCCTGCCTTTGCCCTGCAGCTCTGGCTCTGAAGTGGGCAGCAGGCTCCTCGTCAGTCCAGTGGCTCCTAAGGCCCAGACATGGGCATCTTCTGGGGCCAAACATGCCTTCGTTTTCCTGTTGCTTTCTCCTGAAATGACTGATGGAAAAAGTCAGTCAGGAGGAAGGCATCTACACAGGCACGTGTACATGTACCTACAGATGGACATGGTTTTATCATCCATTCTGGAGTACACAGTGCTCACCCCCTTGGTGTAGCTGCGTGCACACAGGGCACCTCTTCCTTCCTTTTTGACATCGACACCTGTCACCTCCTCCCTCCTGATGCCCTCCCATTCAAGGACATTCTGCTTCCTATTGTCTGTCTTTTATTTTGCTATTTATATTTTGAATTTCTCATATAAGACAAAAATATGCAAATGGCCACTTTTTGAAAGAGCTGTTATGTCAGAGAGTTCAAATGCTGCGGCTCTAAGGTCACGGCAAGGAATACAGCATCCGCAACCTGTGATGCACACGCTGCTAGAACCGCAGCAGCTCCCACATGTTCTGCAGGAATCATGCCGGCTTAGGTCGTGTGTGTCTGTTCTCTGATGGGTTCACCAGCAGGCGCGGTGACTTCTTAGGGTGCAGCTCTCCGGGCTGGCTGCCCCTTCAGTTAGATGCATGGCCTCAGGCCACCCCAGCTCCAGAGCCGTCCAGTCCTCTGCCGGAGGAGCTGTCAGGACTGAGAGCCATGGTGGTGAGCAGAATACCTCACTGCGTTTGCTGTGGGCCAGGTAGAGACCCCCAGCTGCTGAGAGGCCTCAAGACCAGGTCTGCAGTTACACCCAGGAGAGTTCAAGGTGGGGGATGAGCTGAGAGCACTGGAATTTGAGGAGTGGTGGCTGCGTGTAACAAAGGGACACTGTGTGGCCAGGCACAGGGAGGCCCCCTCCCACGGCTCCTGCACCACGAAGCGTCCCTGGGAGCAAGGCCATGCCATGTCCCCTGCCCTCCTTACCCGCTCGAGCAGTGACCCCTGGGCTCCATTGGAATCCTACTGACCAGTGTCTCCCAAGGCTTTCCTGAGAGCTGTCCATCTGTCCATCCATCCATCTGCCTGGTATCAAAGGCACCAATGACATGGCACGCCCAAGGTGCCCAGATGTAGCCAGCAGAGCCAGGCCTAGGCCCAGGACAGGGGACTGTGGGTCCTCAAGGCTGGGCTCCTGGTTTTAAGATCTGCATGGTCTCAGGGGAAGCAGGACAGGCCAATCTGCTTCTGACTGGGTGAGAAGAGGTTGATCCAGTGTGTACTTCCGGGGCGGCCCTTTGGTTCTGTGGGGGGCATGCTCAAGGCTCCCAGATCCTCACTTTAAAGCACTCTGCAGGAAAAGTGCAAAAGAGTCAAGACCTGGGTTTACTGGATTTGATGGCTGGTGATTGCCGTAATCCAAATCCAAATCAACCAGGAAAGTCTGACAGCCACTTGGTCATAGGAGGAAACACCCAGCGTTTGTGTCTGGCTGCCACTCACAGGCCCCCAAACACTGAGCAAGTGACCTTCTTACCTTCCCGCGCCCAGCAGCACTGCAGGCCTCGTGTCCAGGACAAGCCAACTAAGAGCACGGGAGCGTTCAGGAGAGGTGCAGACACACCAGCCAGCTAGTGGCAGAAGCCAGCGGGAGGCCTGGGAGAGTCTGCTCGGTCCGAGCCCCTGCTGCTGACCCCTTTGGCTCCCGCCTCTACCCCAGGGTGCGGTGGGGACCCTGGTTAGTTCTACTCATACACATCTGGTAGATAAAAACTGTGCCTTTTGTTTTAAAATGAAGCTGGGAATGTCATCCCTGGAGCGTGGAGCTGCGAGGTTTCTCCACAGGCTGCTCCTGATCGGGCAGAGGCGGCATCTGAGTCTTCACGTCACTCGCGTTGAATGAACACCTGAGCTGAAGTGTCTGTGCTCTGGGCTCCAAGCCCGGGCAGCACCAGACCAGCCAGTGTGGAGAGCGCGGCAAGGTGGACCCACTGCAGGAGACGGACTCCACAGCACCTCGGGCACCTGGACATCGCCCCAGCTCCGCCCACACCAGCACCTCACCTCTGAATATTTGTAAGTGCTATGGCATAGGATTTAAGCTTTTCTGAAAACCTGAGTCTAAATTAATTACAGTTCTGCTAAAGGGAGGAAAAAAGATATTAGATGCCCAAGCTAAAATAAAATGAAGTTAACTTTTTTCTTTCTTTATTAGATTTTAATGGTATTATTATAATAATTAAGCTTTTCATTAATTTTTTCATGCTTATTGAGTTACAGTTCCCTGCAGATTTGAATCATATTTAACGTGTAATTATGGCAGTCCATTTTTAGAAGGAAATTCGCATGTGGAGATGTGGAATTTCACCAGGGCCTCTCAAATCAAAAACGAGTGAGGCGATGGAATTGCTCTCGGTGGCCACCCTGGTGTGGCCTCTGTGAAGTGCACCCAGCCCTGAGGGTCATCGACCAGGCCTTGCTAACTCCACGGAGATCCACTGTGTCGTGGTCACAGCTGCCCACCCTGGGCATCGCCCTAGGCATCCTAGCTGATCGGCAGCACGTGGTCACAGGCCCCGGGCTCTGGTGGCAGGGTCCTGCTCCACACATGTGGCCACTGGTCATCAGGCACACGGACTGGGTGGAGCCACAGCCCCAGCTGGACTCTGCCCCACCCAGGCACCCGCAGAGCCTCACCCGCCCTCCGCATCACCCTTTCTCAGCCCCTAGGTGCTGCTCCCCAGTCCCCAAGAACAGCGGACCTGGCTGTGGCCCGGGCCCTGGACCAGCCCCTCGCCAGTCAAGAAGCCGCAGCGGCTCCTCCACACCCAGTGGGCCCCTCCGGCCCCTCCTCCTCTCCTTCCTTCACACAGTTGTGCAGCTCTGCTGGTGCCATGTCCCTGGTGCTGCCTCGTCCCCTGCCCCCTACCACAGCATCCTGAATAGAACCTGCTTGTTGCTGTGACAAGGGTCGGGGTAATTCCCAGTGGGGAGGGTGACACAGCCAGCACTTTGAGGAAATGGCTCACGCGAATTCTCTTTCAAAGCTCTATACCCAGACTGCTCACGCACAGCGCAGGGCAGTCGTGGGATCAGATGTGGAGAGGTGGCCAGCTTGGATGGGGACCACCCCACAGCCAGCCCCGAAGCAGCAGCCACTAGGACCACTTGGCCATGAGAGGAAACCAGCGGCAGGCTGAGGCTGGAAAGCTCTGGAAGCCAGCCGGTGCCCAGCTGCACTGATCCGTACGTGCGCCCCCTGCAGGTCAGACCGAGGGCCACAGAGCAGCGAGAGGGCCAGGGCCAAGGGCTTGGCCACCGTCATCCTGAGCAGATGAAATCCCGGCAGGTACATCACCTGAGCCCCAATCCTTGTTGGGTAGAGTGCGCGTGTGAGTAGTGGGCACAGGGAGGGCACAGGGAGGGCACAGCACCTGGAGAAGCCGCATCTGCAGGGCGCTGCTGCACTGGGACACAGATTTAGCTCCTTGGGCTGGAAACCATGACAGGAGAGGGGCCAGCCTTTAAATATTACCATGCAAGTGAAACTGGCACCCAAGCTGGCCAAATGTTTGCAAAATGCTTTTTTGTAAGGGTTGGTTTGTAAGTTGTTTCCTTTATTGGAGATTCACCTGGACATCCCCAGAGTCTCCCTTCCGCAAGGTGTGTGGCACAGGCACAGGACCCGGAGGACACACACGGCCATCCTCCCCAGAGGGGACAGGCCCAAGGAGGGTCCACCTTGTGTACGAAATGCACACACGAATGCTTAATGTGAAAAAGTCTGGAGTCTTAAAGAATGCATTTGCTGGCATTTAAAGTACAACAATTTATAGGCAAAATAAGCCAGTATTTGTTCCTCTGCAGGGGAAAAAATCGCAGCAGCGACGCCTGCCGTTTCTCCCATAGGTGAATGAAAAGAACCAGGCTTTGTGCTTCCCCTGCCTTTGTCGTGGTGGAGGGTGGCAGGGGGGCCTGTGTCCACGCCCCCGCTGACAGGAGGGAGGAAGGGGCTTTCCTGCAGCTTCAGTTAGCAAAACCACACCCAGAGCAGGACACATCCCCGCCAGGAACCGTGTTTCCGCTGCTGACAAGTTTGGGGATTTTCTCAGCAGCAGTTGCAACAATTGACAATCGATAATTCAAATGGCATTTAAAACCAGCACAGGATCTCAGCAGACGTACTTTCAGGCTCACGCTAGTTTCTCTGCATCAGTCCAGGTACAGTGGCCGAAGGGGCCCAGCGCTGACTCGCACCGCGCTGGTCTCTGCCCCAGAAGACCCATTCAGGGGCCTGGGCCCCGCTTCCCTCTCCTTCCGCCCAGCCCTGGCCAAGTCTGACTCAAAACGGGGCAGCAGAGGCGCCACTGGAGGTCTCTGGCAGGCGGGAGGACGAGAGCTTTGCCCCCCAGCTTTGAGGGCGGGAGGACAGGCCTCCTGGACAAGGCCCAGCCCGCGGGCACTGCTCCTTCCCGCCTGGCACCCTGGGGGTGCTCTGCCCCAAGTCAGTCACAGGCTCCCTGCTGCGCCATTGAAATGTGCCGCCTGGAGATGAAGGAAAAGCCACCCAGAGGACAATACCCACCGGGCAGGAAGGGACGGAGATCAGGCACGAGGCCCGAGTCCCAAGCAATTGTCTTCAGGGCCAGCACTGTCTTCACACGCCGGCCACACACACCTGTGGTCCGGAGATGTGGCCTTCCTTGTGCCATTGCCTCAGGAGCCCTGGCCCTGACCCTGGGCAACCCGTTCCTCTCCAGTGACCAACTGGACACAGACTCACCCTCCCCATGTGAACTCACAGCCCTGAGCTGGGGGTGGACAGGAAGGGAAGGCCGAGATCCACTTGCTGCTCCTGGCCACAGGCCTTTGGTAGCGCACTTCACAGCCCTGCCAAGCAGTGGGGCTGCAGCGCCAGGCGCGCGCGCGAGGGCCCTGAGCACAGCAGCTGGGCACAGCACACCTGCCTGTGTCCCTGCATCGGCCATTCCGGGAGCCAGGCCAGCACCCTGGGGAGCCGAAGTCCCCATGGCCAGGATGCACTGGGCCTCCACAGGAGACATCTCCAGACCCCAGGATGCTGGAGAAACTCAGCCTCAGGCTTGGCGACTTGGACCAGAACTCGCTGGCTGTGGCACTGGTCACCGCCTCTGGCCTCTGACTGTCTGTGGGAACACGGTGCCTCGGGGACCATCGCTGCAGGTTCTCGGGCAGAAGGCCACAACGTCACACAGCTCACACGGTGGACGCCGTTCTCCGCCTCCCACCTTCCCCCACGAGCCAAGGGGCAAAACCAAACCACAGCTCAGAGCACAGCAGACTCTGCCCTGTGTTCAGGAAGCCATGGCCATGGAGGACACTGGGAGCAGTGTCTCTGGCCAGGTGGCGGCGTCCACAGGAGGGGCCTGTGGTGCAGAGTCCCTGGACGCGAGTGCCTTCTGTAGAGAGGTGTGGGGTCTCATCCACCACTGTGATGACACCTGAGCCCTCTCTGGGTTACCCGTAATCCCAGAACAAAGCAAGTCAGGGTAGAAAGTTGCCAGTCCGCAAGCCTGGGAAAGAATGACAAGAAACAAAGGGGAGGGGAGGCGGCACGGCACGCCCTGGACTGGCAGGATCGGGGTGGCACGGCTTCTCTGGAGCCTTGGGTGACCGCGTCTCACCCCGCCTTCAGCCATCGATCAAGTCACTGAGGCCCCATCTATTCCTGTCTGCTCCCTCGCTCTCTCTCTCTCTCTCTCTCTCTCCCTATCTCTAACACACACACACACACACACACACACACGCACTTGAAGTCCATGGCACAGCCACGTGGAGAGCTTAGGGGATGCTCTCACCTTGACTTCCAGATCTTTCCTGTGCTCAAAAAGAAAGGTGATAAGGACCCAGAGCTGCAGCACGGTGGGGACTGAGGAGCTCCACTGCTGGCCAGGTGGCTCCACAGTGGCACCTCCGGCCAAGGTGGCACATGCCATGGTCCCCTTGAGGAGAGCCCCTCCTTGCCACAGAAAACAGGACGCACGGAGGCCACGGGCTCAGCACCGCCTGTCCAAGTCACTTTCCTCCTGACCAAACCCAGCACCCGACACCTACAGTTTAGAGGAGGGGAGGGTCATCAGGGTCCGCCTTCCAGTGCTGCGCAATGGCTCCCAGGCCACACTGTGTGGCTCAGGTACATGGTGCGGGACAGCTGCTCTTGGAGGAGCAGCCAGGAGCAGAGAGAGAAGGGAGGAGCTGAGGACAGGGACCCTGACCAGGCCCAGTCATGGCCTCCCAGCCCCACTCCCCAGCAGTGCATCAGCAGTGAACTCATTGTGGGCGACACTCTGAGGAGTCCCCGCCTCCGGACGCGGTGACTTGGGAGACGTTTCAGGTCTCACCCACAGCTGCTGCGTCCTGAGGCGGTTAGGAAGGCATGCCACTGTGCCTTGGGCTTGGACAGGGACCAGCAGGTGCGGCAAGAGGACCCTGAGGGTGACCACCTCACCACCCCAGGTGGTAAATTAAGTCAGCCTGACGCTGCCTGCAAATGTAAGAACCTTTGCCGATAAGCAACTGCAACCTCATTTCAGGGTATGCTTTGGGAGCAAGTAGCCCAGTGCCAGCCAATCACAGAAGCCAGGTCCCAGTCATCCCCAGAGCCCAGTCACCCCTGAACCAGTCTCTGCTCCATCCATGTAGTCTTCCCACCCTGCTGGGCGGAGCTCTCTGGGCCTCTCCTGGTTCCGAGTTTGCTTGACTGACACAATGTTCTTTACTCAAATAAACTGCTAAACCCTACGCATCTCCTTCGACACAAGCCAGGTGGCTGCTACCATCGAGCCCCCAGTCACAGCGATAGCTTCCAAGGTTCACCTTACCCACCTTCCCGTTTAGATGACAGAACCCACAGAACAAGTAAAACCACAGCAAAGTGATTTCTGTCTGGGTTAGGGGTGAGGAAAACCCTGGCCAGGTGAGCGGGAGCAGCCCGTGGCCCTGCGTCCGGAGGAGGCCTGCGTCCTGGCCCGGCCCAAGCTCCTGAGCCCGCACAGCAGCACCACAGGCCACATGGTGCTGTCCTGGTACTGTGCCCTCCTGGGACCAGCGGGACATGGCAGCAGGCTGGAGCCCCAAGGGCCCGCTCCCCATGTGTCCCCGGCCGGTGGCCGCGCCTCCCCAGATGGTTGACTCTGTGCCCACGGTGTGTCGGACTCGCCCAAGCCGCTCATGTCGATGCATTATTAAAGGAAAGAGGAAAGAAGGAAGAAAATGCCAAGCGCTGAAGACAGAGGCTCAGAGTTCACGGGCCCTCTGTCTGTACCCCCTCCCCGCTGTCCCGGTGAGCCCCTCCCTCCTCCCTCCTCCGAGGCCGAGCAGGGAGACGTCTTCCCGGACCGCTGTGCAAGGCGTCTCTGGCTTCACACCGTCAAATCCTCCTGGTGTGGGCTCCACGGGCCTGAAGCAACACAAACGGGTGTTGCTCAACAAGCCCAGAATGTGGCCTTCTCTCGTGCCTGCGGAGAGCACGGGTCTCTGGGACCTCTGGTGCCCTGCTTCACTTTTAATTACCGTCCCTGAAAAGCAGGGACGGTAAGATGTTGTTACCTAGACACATTTCTTTTTCTTTTCTTTTTTTTTTTTTTTTTTTTTTTTTTTTTTGCGGTACTGGGGATCGAACTCATGACCTCGTGCTTGCCAGGCAGGCACTTATGCCACTGAGCTAAATCCCCAGCCAACCTAGACACATTTCTCTCCTGACCAAATGAGCTGGCAGCCATCCTGACAGTCCCCAGCCTCGGTCCTCTTGGGTGACGCGGCCCCAGCTGACACCCTTTCCACAGGGTGAATGGGACGTGGGAGGAGTATGGGTCTCTGGGGAAAATGCTCCCCGTAGACCCTCAGTCGCTGCTGTGGGCCGTTGTTAGACAGGTGTTTGTTGGTCCCTGTGTATCCAGAGCGGGGCCCTGAACCACATCCAAAGGCCGCTATGTGGCACCGAGTCACAGCACTGTCCCCAGCATGAGAACATCTGCCAGCAGACTGAAGAAGAACTTAAGAAACCTTGGGTCCTCTGGGGCACACCTGGGCCCAGGTCACTAATGCTGGAGGCCAGTGGGTGGCAGGTGTGGGAAGGAGGCCGGTGGTCCTTGGGGGCCTGCTCTCGGCCCCAGCAAGGGTTCCCTGTTCCCTGTGTGTGACGAGCTCCCTCGGTCCTGGACACCTGCTGATGGTTATACCCATGTGGCAGGTGCCAGAGGGGTCTCCCTCTCTCCCACCCTTGCGCCTTCCAGCCTCGTGGGCCTGAGCTGCCTGGGAGGACTGGACTCCAGAGCCAAGGTCACTCCCAGGAGGGAACTCCTGTCCTCCACGGAGAGGGAAAGGTGGTCACACACTCCTAGCAGCAGGACTCTGCCACTCTGCCAGCAGGACTCTGGATGTCTCCCAGCCGGGGTAAACCCACCGTGGTCAGCAGAGACTGCCCTTTCCTAACTGAATGTAAGTGGGGGCTTTGTTTCCCTGGACCCTCACTTAAAAAAGAAGCAGAGATCCAAATTTAACATGCAAGTAATTTTAACTTTTCCAAATCATTTTAATGTCAAAATATCTGATCAAATGAACAGCAGGACCGCTCGCCATGCTGGGTGGGAGTGGAGAAGCTGGTCTTCTCTGGGTGGGGTGAGCGGTTCGGCTTTCTGACAAAGTCTCAGGACTATGGCCCACTAGCCCATCCCCAGCCGGGAACGGCCCCAGGCGTTTATCCCGAGAAGGGGAAGCATCCATTCCCAGTACCTGCACAGTGAGGTCCGCAGGCACTTGGTCCTAGAGCCCCAAACTGGGCTGGCTTGGAGGACCTTTGGTGGCCAACCTCTGACTGTGGTCATCCCATGCCATGGACACTGCTTGTTCATGGGGAGGAACAGACCCAAGGTGGTCCTGCTGCGGGAGGATCCACGCCTGACTACCAGTCCACTTCTTAAGGTGACCGAGGAGAATCAGATGTTGCCAAGGCTACAGAGGGATGGGGAGGGGCAGTGAGCCCAGCAGGTGCCCTGGGCACCCTCAGGACATCCCAGCTCTGTATGGGTCCTGTAGAGAGGACTCCATATGTGTGAGAAGACTGCTAATTGAGCATGGTGGTGCACCCTGGGAGACTGAGGCAGGAGGATCCAAGGTTAGAACTCAGCCTGAGAACTTAGTGACTTAGGGAGACCCTGTGACAAAAAATAAGAAGGGCTGGGACATGGCTCAGTGGGAAAACCTTGGGTTTAATCCCCAGTACTGTCCCCACCAAAAGCCCAGCCCAAACCTACTCAGAACTACACACATAGGCACACATGCACACATACAGTCACACACGATCACACACACAATCACACACAATCACACATGCTTGTGAACAAGCAAACATGCACACGGGCCACATGCTGAACACAGCTCCACACATGAAGTTGCCTGTAACCTGGGGGAATTGGGGTCAGCTCGGTCCTGGTGGTCACCAGGCCAACACAAGGCAGGGGCAGGCAGCACTTTAACTGCATTGCAATCCACAAGGACCTCTGGACAGACTTAGCTTTTTATTACAAAACATTGAAAGCGGGGTGCTGGGAAATGGAGCAACCAGCCTGCCGCCCTGGTAAGTGGCTGTGGTCTGGCAAGCCGCAGCCACCCCAGGGCGAGAAGCAGCAGCATCTCCTGAGATCCATTCCATGCTGGAACTTAGGGCATTGGGAAACCAAGCAACCAGCCTGACGCCTGATAAGCGGCTGTGAGTCTACTGGTGCTTGGGCTGAGAATCAAATATCCCATCTCACACCCTCCCCCATTAGCAAGTGGGAGCCAGAGATCTGAGCATCTCTTGGGAGGCTGACCATATGTAAGCTAGCAAATAAGGGGGATTTCCTTCTACCATCTCTTTGAAGGAAAATATTTGCCTGTCTTGATTAATGGTATTGCTCTATTCAATATTCTGTTTTGATAAATTCTATAATATTCTGTATGTCCTTTGATTTGGCTATACCTGACTGAAAGAACAACTATTTTGAAGATAGTGAGATATACTACAGTACCTATTACCGTTATCCCGGTAACCTGCTGTGCAGTTCTGTACCAATTTCACTACACTGTCTCAGTTGGCTTTATTTCATCCTGTTCTGTTGTGTTTTACTACCTTTAAATTAATAAAAAAAAATTAAAAAGAAACACATTTAACTTGAAAGGAAATTTATAAACTGAAAATCAAAGGAGAGAAAACAGTTGTTCCATACAACAGGAGATCATAAAAAAAGCAAGGGTAATCTGCCCATCAACCACAGAATGGCTAAGAAAGATGTGGTATTTTCGTACCATGGAAAGCTACCCAGCTATAAAGTAGAACAATCTTGAGGCTCTCATAGGTAAATGGAAATCATGTTCATGGGTGAAACAGTTTGAACTCATACGGGTGAACCTTAGCATAAAAAACAGAAGGAGTCAGAGGGATCAAAAAAGCACAATGCATATTATAAAAGTGATAGGGGACGAAACACCTGGAAGGAGAAGGTAGTGACACTGTTGACTTCTTACTGTCTTGGCTTAAACTCTAGTATTGTTTTCACAATTTTGTTGGGCTTGATTTTGTTCTGTCTTGTTTTGTTAGATTTTACTGTGTCTGATGGTATGGTCAAACTATTTTGAACATAATGGGATGTATTATGGCATTCAAGGTTGGTTTCCTATTATCTTGTTTTGAAGTCCTATAATGTTTTCAGTTGTTTGTTTAATTGGTTTTATTCTGTTGTGTTTTGTTTGATCTTACTATGTGTGACAGTATGAACAACTGTTTTGAAGAAAATGAGACATTGTGGAAACCACTGTTCATTTCCTGTTGTCTGGTGTTGAAGTCCTGTAATGCTTTCATTCTTTTAATTTGGCTTTATACTATTTTGCTATGTTTGATATGGTTGTGTGTGAAGATATGGACAACTATTTTGAAGAAAACAAGAAACATTATGGTAGCCACTGTTGATTTCATGTTGTCTTGTTTTGAAGTCCTGTGTTGCTTGCATTGTTCTATTCTGATTTGCTTTGTTCTGTTTTGTTTTGTTTTAATCTCTTTAAAATAAATAAAGATTAAAAAAAATTAAAAGCTACTCACGGGCTGAGTGAAGCGGTCAGCCCTCACGGTGACTGTGTGCATAGCTCACGCAGGCCTGCCGAGGACTTACACGCGCACTGTGCAGGCGTGCAGAATTACCCAGTGGTATACGTCACCGTGCAGTGTCCTATGCTTAAGAGGAGAATAAAGGCCACGTGGCTTCCCATGCC
Organism: Dolichotis patagonum; assembly: GCA_004027295.1. Classification (NCBI taxonomy): domain Eukaryota; kingdom Metazoa; phylum Chordata; class Mammalia; order Rodentia; family Caviidae; genus Dolichotis; species Dolichotis patagonum. Next base: position 22,726 of record PVJX010010731.1, read on the forward strand.
ACAAGCCCCGGCAGCTCCAGGACTGAGCCCAGCAAGCCACACCCCGCCGGGTGCCCTCGGGCTGAGGAGGGGCGTGTGCCCAGCCCAGCTCACAGACAGGCGCTTGGGCCCTGCCACCCGGCGGCACCATGCTGTCGTCTCCCATCAGGCCTGAGGCCACAGTGCACCCTCCCCCAGGAGACAGGGCCTGGGAAAAGCTCTTTTCCAGTTTGTTTTTCTAAGTTTCTTTCTTGAGTGTAGGCCAAAATTGTTTTTTAGAGACAATAAAATCAAACCACTGCCTTGGACAATCCTGCTACTTTGGGTCCTTGCTTCTCCCCCTGCTGCAGTAAAATATCCTCTGTGTCACCAGGAGCCAGAGATCCACCGGACAAGGACAGCACAGGGCCTCCTGAGAGCCTGCCTGTCCAGGCCCTGGCTTCCACAGTCGTGCACAGCTGTGGAGGAGGCTGCAACCCGCCTATGGTGGAATGTCCTCAGGACGCCCCCAGGCCCCTGCCGAGCTCGGGAGCCTGTGTCTCCACAGGTGCAGGGACCCCAGGCTTCTGACCTCCTAACTCCAGGCCTCGCACTATGCCTCGTCTTCCCTGAAAAACTGGTCACGGGGGCAGTGGCCGCCTGGACCCCTTCCTGTTGTTGTCCAACTGCAAACTCATGGTGTGAAAGCTGACTCCCTGCTGGCAGCTGGGTGTGGCCCTGGGGAGTTCCCAGTATGGCACCTTCCTGCCCAGGAGCAAGGGACAGTCTTGTCATCACTGCCCCAAGTCCAGCCTGTCCAACTCTCGTGCATCCCTCCGCTCCTCACGAGAGGCCTCCTCAGGACTGCTGGACTCCACACCCAGGCTCCTAACCAGCACGGGCTCCTGCTCCAGCGCTGCAAACGCCACCCTTGGCTCAAGAAGCCCTGTCCCGGGCTCTGTCTCCACGCTCTGCCCAGCAGAGCTGCTTCCATCATGAACTGGGACCACCTCCACCTCCACCCTCCCTCTGCGGACCCCAGGCAGGGCTCTTTCCCTGAGCGTCGTCCTCCACGCCACATCCTGGGGAGAGGAAGGAGCGGGACACATGCGGATGAGCCCTGGCATCGGGGCAGAGCCTCGCTCTCCAGCAAGGTCCTGGGCGGGGGCCTCGCAGCCCAGCGCCCCACTCCCCGGCCCAGCTGCCTTCCCGCCCGCCTGGGGAATGCAGAAGCCAGAGGCGCTGAGTCCCGGAGGAGAGCAGGTGTGGGGCCCGGGCCTCCATCTCGGGTAGAGGCCACCGGTCCCTGCCTTCTATTTCTCTGTCGTCACCCCACTGAGAACAGCGGCTTCGGAAACAGCGCTGGGCCGCGAGGCCAATCTAGGACTAAGGAAGATGAGCTTGGGAGACAGACGAAGAGTGCTCCTGCCGCACGGCTGAGAAGGAGCATGAAAGACAACAGAGGACAGGAAGGCCAGGGCCAGAGGCCCCGGGCGGCGATCTTCTCCCCTGAGTCCCGGGTGCGCCCCGGAGACCCACGCTGCTGGAGGAGCCCTCTGCGCCGGCCTGCAGGAGCTCAGGGTCACGGTCACAGAGCAGAGAGGTCCCCAGAGAGGTCCCGCGTGCCCCTGCTGCGCAGACCCCTGACACCACCTTTCCCACGGGCCTTGCCCGCCCCCGCGCTGCTCAGTGAGGGCCTCGCCCAGGCTGTTCCTGGACCCCGGCCCAGCCTGAGAACAGCTCCATGGTGCTCCCATTCCAGGGAGAGCGGCCAAGCCACACACTCCGGGCACCCACTGTGTGGACACACGCCCGCACCCTGTTGCACGAACGCCCTCTTCAGACGCTGGCCCTCTGAGTCCTGCTTCTCCAGGGTCACCCGGCTGAGCAGCTCCAAAACCAGGCCCAGGTCACCAGGTGGTCTGCCCTCAGGAAGACGGGCAGTGTGGGCGACCCCGTAGCCCCAGAAGGGGACAGAGACACAGGGCTCTTTCGGGGATTGGCCAGGGCGAGTTAGCCAGGGAGGACTCGGGGTGCCAGCTGCCCAGGGGGATGGAGCGCCTGCTGCCGACGTTTAGTCGCCATGCTGCAAGTGACGTGCTGCTGGCTGAGGTGTGGCTTTATGCTCCACTGTCTGATAACCTGTCCCTCAGTCTCTGTACAGCGGCTGGGATCTGAAAACTCAAAGCCGGCTATCATTTAAAAATTACATTGGAACTGATCCCTCAGCAAGAGCCATTTCTCTCTTTTTTCTCTAAAAGGAGGACACTTTTGTGCCTGGGTGGGTAATGCCCCCTTCTCTCCACTGGTCACTGGGTCTCAGAACACAACTCCACTGAGAAGAGTATTTTGTGTAAGAATGGTGACTCCAGCTCCCAGAAAGCTAGCAGCATCTATTCATCTGTGTACCCCATCTACTACCCACCTACCCGCTCAGCACACCCACTCATCCGTCTACCCATGCGTACAAGCATTCTTACATCCGTCCATCCATCCATCCATCCACTGCCCATTTATCTCTCCAAAATGTGCACCCAACCACAGAACCCTCAGCTTCCCCCGACATGTCCACACCTGTCCTCTAGGCGAATGGACAGGCCTTGCCATGAGTGCAGGATGCTACCTGCAAAGTTATGCCCATCAGCGGGCAGCAGCAGGTGTGCCCGCCTCACTCCCGCCTCTGTGCTAAAGGTCGGGAAGGCTGGGGCACAGGACATTTCCGGAGATACGAGGTATCGTGGGGGCCCGGGGCCGCCTGCTGACCCTTCACACATACCCTGTGGGCCCAGGTCCATCTCGGCCCCCTGGCCTTTGTGTCTAATGAGATGCACCAGAGGCTTGACGTGACCTTTGACTCCCAATAATGAAGGCTATGACGCTCTCTGCTATTGCTGCCCATGAGGTTAAATGGAGGCTTCAAATAAATAAATACGTAAGTAACCTGCCATTGGGGTCAATTACCTCCGAGGATCTCCAGAGCAGCAAGAGGATCGGATCAGCTCCTGAGATTAAAGCGGGAAGCCCTGGCCGGGGGTCCTAGAGTGGACGGCTGAGCCCCTGCCGGCTCCCTGTGGCTCCCGCCGGCACGGAAGGACCCTAGAGGCCTGGACGCCCACCCTGGACTCAGGCCTCAGCCCGGGTGCCTGCCACAGAGCCCCAGCTCCTGGCCGAGGCTGGGGACGGCACAGAAGGCAGGGCCAGCGCGTAATTTAATTGCTTTTCCTTCCTCCCTCAGGTCTGCATATTATATTATATTGAAAAGTAATTATGCAGTGAAAGTAAAATGTCACCCAGGTGCTGCCCAGGAAGCGTGGCACTCATGCGCCTCGCCCGCCTCCGAGCGCCGACGTCTCCGTCCCTCTCATGTGCTCAGGGCACGAGAGATGAGCTTGTGTTGCTTTTCCCCTCCCTTTCCCTTGCAGTCCCAAGCTGAGTGGCCTCGTTGGCAATGATTGATTACCCAATATCTAATTAAACCTGATCCAATCACTTATTATGCAGAGTGGAACAAACAAACTGAAGGGCTGTCAGCACGGTGATTGATGACACGGCCAGCCCGGCTTTTGTGGCTCCTAATGTCCCGACGCTTGTTACAACCAGGCAGAGCCACGCTGGACCAAGCGCCTGTCACTCCCCTGCCTGCCGGCCACCCCGCCACCCCTTCCCCGCGTGAACTTCAGGAGCGGGTGGACAGGGGAGTGGGGGCACCGGGGCCCGGGAGCGGGATTCCGTTTGGGCTGGTGACATGCAGAGATCCCGTCCTGCACGCTCCTGAGCAGCTGTGAGCGGCCAGGCTGGAGGTGAAGAAGTGGCACGTGCGTGTGTGGCAGTCGTGTGAGTGCGAGTGTGTGCCGTGTCCGTGCTGCCGTGTGCCCGGCCCCAGGAGGCGGCGGAAACCCCTCCGGGAGAGTGACAGATAGGACATTAAAGCAACCCTAGTGGGGCCATCATTTCTTCTCTATTGTCTGCCAGGCGGGATTCTCTTAGTAGCTCTCATTTATAAATTTTTCAGTTTTAATGTTTTAATTATTTAAAATGCAAATAAGTTCAAGAAGAAAGCAGCAGAAAATACAAATTCTCTAAATAGACTCCCCTCCTGAGGGTCCTTGAGGGTGTGCAGGCTCCGCTCTGGACGCCTCTGTCCTGTCCCGAGACCTGGGACCCCTGATGCCAGCAGAGTCTGTGAGGGTGCTCAGCTTGAGGGGAAGGGGCAGCCTGGCCTCCAAAGGCAGAGGGCAAAAGCCAGGCAGTGAGGACCCATGAGTCAGGAGACCACGAAACTGCCTGGAACAAGGATTCTCCCTGCAGGGGCAGCACCTTGGACCCTCGAGCTTGCCAGCTCTCCTGGGGCCTTGGTCCTTAGCATGGGGTACTGCTGCTCTCAGCCCAACCCTGGCCAGTGACCTGGGGACCAACCGGCATGAGGACACTGCTCTGGGGCAGTGACCTGGAGTCACTGTGCCAGCCCAGTGGAGATGCCCTAGACCAGAAACACACATGGAGGGTCCCAGTGTCTGTACTGTCCACACTGCCGAGTGTCCACCCATGCCACAGCCAGCAAGTGACCAAGCCTGTGAGGAGCCCTCAGGCCGGCGGCTCCAGTCCATCTGGGAAAACCTGGAGGACGGCAGAGCTTCAGGCCTGGCTGCAGCTGCAGGACAGGTGCCCGGGTGCCCACTCACCTCCACCACCTCGAACCTCGAGCGCCGTCCTGCGCTCCTGCTACACTGAAAGCGCAAAACCGCAAAGCAGCTCTCAGGCCTGTGCGTTCTGCTGGGGAGAAAGGTTACCGCGTGGTCCAGGCTTGGTCGAATTCCAAGTGCTCGTGAGGCTAAAGAGCTGTTCCTGTTTCCCGAAGCAGATACCGCACCAGGGGAAACACCCCTCGGCAGCACCCCGGCCCTCACGAGGCCAGCAGCTGCAAGGACTCTGTGACAGCCCTCGCAGCATCCTCCCAGGCCCACATCCCCTCCTCGCGGCCCTGGGGAATTCTCTGCGCTCACCAGGAGGGTTCCTCTGTGGGCTGGCTGGGGTTAGCGGAGAGAGAAGGCAGCACCGCTCACAGGAGCCCTTATACAGCCCAGGGGGCTTCTCCCCCAGAGGTGTGGGGAGGCCCGGAGGCTCCCACCAGGTTCCCTCCTCCCTTCCAGTGGGTGACACCCTGGGCCGGGATGTCCAGGGGCACCAATTGGCCTTCACGTGTTTCTTCTGCAGGAACCACACTGTGTAATAGGTCACGAAAGCTCCGCTGGGTGTTAAGATATGAAAAAAAACATCAAAAGTCCTATTTTTCTAGTTTTTCCCTGGTTCCTCTAAGCAGATCCCATCTCTCCTCTCCCCAGCACCTGACCCTTCTCTCCAATGCAGGTGTCTACCGTTTCCCCCTCGGGGCCAGTGCCCAACTGCAGATCTCGGCTTGAGGCTAGCTGCTTCTGCTTCCCCAGCCTTGCTGAAGATCACACGCGTGGATTTACCAGAACCAGCGTCCCCCTTGTTCCTGTGAGCGTGGCTCTGATGCCAGCCCCTGCCCTTCTCCAGGAGAAGCGCAGCTTCACGGGCCTTGCAGGGTGCAGGGCAGGCGGGGCCTGTTCCTCTGGGGCTGTGGCCCTGGCAGACAGGCAAAGATGGAGGGCCCAGTGCTTCGGGCCCCGGGGGACACAGAGCCTAGGGGTCTCGGAGCCCACGAGGCTTGGCCTGCCCCGCAGGTGGGAGTGCAGAGGCCCAGCCCTGAGCCCAGGCCCCTCGGGACCCAGCTGCTTTCTTCTGACTCCGGACCTGCCTGGCTCGGGTCCGAGCTCCGGGCCACTGCCTTCACAGCCACCGAGTGAAGACCGGAAATACAGGGCAGAGGGAAGTGGGGTGTGAGAGCCAGGGGCCTGGGGTGTTCTCAGAGGGCGGCGGCACTTTCTCCAACCTCTGCGGTGACTCGGGCTCGGGGACCTGCCAGTGCGCAGAGCAGGTGAGGGTCAGGGAGCTGTTTCCACACTGGACGGGGCTCCGGGAGGTGCAGAGGCCCTGCTGTGGGCTCTACAGAAGGGGTCCCAGCACCAGCCTTGGAGCCTTGGCATCAGTCACCAGGAAAAAGCTTGCCCCAGACAGCTGACCCCACCCGCCGGGCTGCCAGGGAGCCACAAAAGCCACCATGACCCAAACAACTCCTGTGGCCCAGCAAAGGGAGGCTTCATACCAACACCCTGAGGCCCAAGTTCCAGAAAGGGCGAAATTTACCCCCGAAGGTTATTTCAGGTGGGACTGCTGGTGCCGTCCTCTAAATTTTCACTTCAATTAATCTCTGGAAATTCGGAGTCTGATCCCCGTGACAGTAGCCTCTGGCTGCTTCCCAGTGACTGTGGAGGAAAAATTATCTGACACATATCAAACAAGCAAGGAACGACGCTGGACAGCATTAATCAAAACTTTCTCATTTCCCGAAGAATTAAGCATTAAATAATTAATCCCAGCACTACAGGCAGCTGTAAAAGAGGCCTCCTGCCTCCCTGCTGGTAAGAATTTGTCCTTGTCTAAAAGACTAGATTGATATATTTATTATTTATCAGATTAATCATGGCCAGGAACGTTATAGATTGGCAGCCGGGCCCAGCCAGCGCTGGCATCTGGCCCGATTCACGGCAGCAAGGTGCAGTGGGTGGAGACAACGGGACGCTCAAGGCTGTCTTCACAGAGAGGGCGAGAGAGGGGCCAGAGCCCAGGAGTCAGTGGCCACTCGGTGACCCCAGCAGGAGGGGCAGCTCCTGGGGACCCTGGAACCCAGCAGAGGGCGGGAGCATCCCCATAACCCACCCACCAGGGACTGTGTCACACCATCCCTCCACCCGGGAAGAGGCCCCTTGCCTCTCTGTATAGCGACTGTTTCCATGCTGGGGTCCCCAGAGGAGCAGGGGCTCCGGCAGTCACAGCAAGTGCCCATGGAGTGCCCCTTGCTGATGGTGGAGGCTGCCAGCAGAGGAAGGTTGGGTGCTCCCAGCCCCCCTGCACTGAGACTGACCCACCCTGGGCGCTGAAGAGTGGGCCCAGGTCATGCAGACGGAGAGCGGCGGAGAGCGCCTCAGCCACGCAGAGGGATGTGAAGCCCTCGGACCTCGGTTTATTCCCAGCAAGGTCACAAATGGGGATGTTTTCCCAGGACACAGCCTGCGTGTGGGCTTGCTGCCCAGTGGGGCAGTGGGTGGTAGGCAGTGGGTAGTAGGTTGGGTGCAGGGACGCTGCAGACACTGTTCCCAGGAGCGCTTGGCTCGTATCCTCCTTCTCCTGGCACTGCCACCTCTGGCCCCTCCGAGAAGCATGGAGGGGCTCCTGGAGTGAGAAGCCGGCTGTGGAGACAGTGAATGACATGCATCTGCTGGGGTGCAGGGGCTCTTCTGGGTACCCAGCCTGCAGGGCAGCCTGGGGAGCTGCATGTGGACAAAGCCACACCTCAAATCCTCCCCAGTTTTGTTCCCTGAGTGCAGCTCACTGCAGGGTGCGGGCAGCATACGTAAATACCACGGTGCAGCAAGGAGCAGGAAACCTCCTTGAAGGTGCTGGGGCCGCCTCAGCAGGACCGGCCTGAATCTCTTGGAACAGGAGCCCTCCCTGAAGCCATTCCAGTGATGACTGCACAGCATAACCTGGCCCTGGGAGTGAGGGTGTCACTGCAGCTCTGTCGCCCAGCACCCCCTACAGATACAAGGCAATCGCTGACCACCAGTGATCCACAGGGTCCCCAGCAGTCAACCTGGGACACGTACATCACACTCTGTGCTGTGATCCACACTGGGCAGTGTTCCAAGCTCTCTTCCGGGAGACACAGAGGCGTCTGCGAGTATCCGCGCCATCGGGGTGGGAGACCAGGCTTTCCTCCCTGTGGACACCACAGGCTTGTTTCGGGGACTCAGGCTGTCTCTTCACAGAGAGCCTTGGTTAGGCTCCTGCTTTGCAGATGGAAAAACTCAGATACAGACAGCGGGATGTGACTTTCCAGCGCTGCACACGGGCCGCACTGAACTCCAATCCTTCCTCCCCCGGGTAGCAGGTGCAGTGAGGCCCACACCTGTTTGGCTGGGTCCTCAAAGAAGCCAGTGCAGAAACCCAGATATCCCAAAACCTCGCAGCAGACAGACACCTCCCTCTGTAGGCCATATCTCAAGACAAAAGGCGAAACAAAGACAACCACACGCTAAGCATAATCACCAGGGATTGACGTTCTAACTAGGTGTCATCACCTTGAGGCAGCCAGGAGCCACTAACCCAACCCCCTACAGGCAAGGCCCTGCTCTGTCCTCATGCCCGCTTGCTACATGACCCACTTCCCCATCTGTCCATGATTTAATCAATTTTTACCTGAGCGATTGCACTGGCAGTCTCATTGGTTGGCCACAGTTCTGTCCCACCTCACGCCCACCCTGGGAGTTCCCATCCCTCCCCGCCTCGGACCTGTCTCACCTCGTGGTTCTGCTCTATAAAAGTCCCTAGAAAAGACAGTCTTCGGCACCTCACTCAGAACCCATTCTGTCTCTCTCTTGGACAGAAAGTTTCTTTCTCTCAATACATATATTCTGCTCCTTAAAAAAAAAGAAAGAAAAGAAAAAGAAAAAAGATCACCACCTGTTTAAGGAATGTATTAGGAGTCCACTCATGCTGCTGCGGACTGCAGAAGCAGAGAGTGAGGCAAAGAGAATGAATAATTTAATTTCCATTGCCCAGCGAATTTGCAAACATTTAAAGTCACCTGTGTTGTTTTCCTTTGAGTCTGATTAACTACGTTGTTTTCATCATTGTCAATAACACAAGTACATTCCGAGCACCGGGGGCTTCTGGAAACCCCCATACAGATGGAGCCCACTGGCCTCTCAGGAGCTGGCCCCACAGCAGGGGCCAGCACGGACCAAACACAGAGGGATCACAGAGGACCAGCCCGGGGAAGGCCCGTAGACAGCATGTGCTCTCAGGAAGCCCCTGCAGGCCACTGCAGCTGGAACACCCAATACAGCAGGACAGGACTGCCCACGCTGCGGCCTTTCACTACTGGACCTTCACACAGGAGAATTCACAGCTCCAGAAGATCCGGCCTGCTGGGCTGCGGTGATGCGCAGCAAGGGCTCAGCTTAGTGCACCAGCCGTGCACCTGTGCAAGAGCTCAGGGAGTTGCCTGGTCAGATGTGGTGAGTCCAGCTCAGGCACCAAAGCCACTTCTTTCCCTTCCCTTTCTTTCTAGTGGTACCTGGGATTGAACTCAGGACATACACCACACAGCCTTTTTTATTATTTTATTTTGAAAGAGGGAATAATAGCCAGCTTTCCTGTCCCTGCACACAATACCCCACACTCACGACTTGAAGAAGAGCTTTAAGTCGGCTAATGTTTAAGGGGATTCAGTCCATGGTCTGATACGCCAAGGCAGGAGCATAGTGGTAGAAGAGCATGGCAGACCAAAGCTGCTCGGTTCTTGGAGGCCAGTGGTCAGGAAGCAGAGCAGGTAACAGTGCCAGAGGGAAAGGGGCCAAAGATTCATCTAGCACCCAATGTCATACCCCCAGGACCCCCAGACACACCAGAAACGTGTTCCAACCAACCCCAGAGTGGATCCCAGACCAATCAGCTGGACGCAGTGATGCTGAGCATTCACACAGGGTCTGGTGAAAGAGCCCCGCCACCTCCGCTTTGCAGCTTGCTGCCTCAGCCTCCTAAGTAGCCAGGATTACAAAGTTAGGTCGCCGCTTTCACTCCCGTCCCCCGGGACCAGCAGATAAATCCCTCTGTCTCCCCTCTGTCTCCGTCCAGCTCCTCAGACTCCACTTCCTGGAACACCCTTCCTCTCTTCTGCACCATATTTAGCCTAACTCCCCCCTGGAATGAGAAGGTTTGGGGTCCTCACCGCTCACTAGTTGAAGCTGAAACCCAGAAAGGTGGTACTGGGGGTAAAGCCTTTGAGGGGATAGAGCCTCGTGGTGGGTTTGTGCCGTAATAAAAGGGGTCCCAGAGTTGCCTCCCCCCATCTGCCTTGAATGGATGCAGCACAAAGACCCCTCTGTGACCTGGGGGGCTCCAGGTTCTGACCACATCGGTGCTGACCCCCAGCCTCCAGCATGGTGGGACCCTGGCCTGTGTCCTTTGTCAGCAGCCAGACCCAAGCCAACCCCACACCCACTTCAACCTGCGTCCTCTGCACCTCCCGAATCTGCTGCCCCTCGAAGGCCTGGATGTGTGTGGACCTCAGGGTGCTCTCCCCACACCCACACCTGTCAGCAATGTGTCCACCAACTGTGCTGAGCAGACTCCCGTGGACTGCAGGACCAAGCTGCCCTCACCTTTCTCTGTCCTTGGAGAACCGTGTGGCTGACGGATGGTCAGTCCAAGGAACTGCAGAGAAACCTTCTTAAGAATTACGTTGTCACCACCTTACGTCCAGATCCAGTCCGAGCCCACACCACTGCCTCTGCGTCAGGCCACGGTCGCAGACCGCCATGGAGCTGCTGCCCACACCCGGGGGCAGCCTGGTGTCGGGCGGGCAAGTGTCCAGCACCAGAGCCACCTCCACGGAGCCCCAGTGCCGCCTTCCACAGCCCGCAGGGAGGGCTTAGACATAGTAAAGGGAAGTACAGCGGCGCAGCTGGTAAATAGAAGTGGACGCGAGATGACGTCCTAACGTGACCGGCAATGGTGAGTGGAATTTTTAAAACATCGAAGGTTCTTTTCTGCAGTCATCTCTAGGGCAAGGAGGAGTTTTTGTTGTTTTTATCAAAATTTTCAGAAACATTTTATCCCATGGAAGGGGCGGGGGCACTAGCCCTGCTGGAAGTAGCCCTCCGGTGGGACAGCAGGTGGGAAGCATGCATGAGTCTAAAAATCAGCTGGCTGAAAATGGCCATCATTAAAAACTGAATTACATAAACTACAAATAGGACAGATCATATTTTTAAAAGATGTACTAAAATCTGAACTATGTTACTGCAATCCATGCACCATCTCACATACATCTTCAGGGAAGATCACACCTGGATTCCCCTGGGCTTCTTTTCCCACCCCAGGTCCCCAGCCCCCCCAACTTCCACATCACACTCCCACCCCACCCCCACCCCATTCCCACGCCCAGGCCTCGGGCCGTCCTGGTGTGCCAGAAGCTGCCAGAGTGAAGATATTTACAGCATGCACATTGGCAAATGCTACAACTCAGAAGCTGGCTGATTGTCTGATTTGTAGATTACCTAGACTCATAAAGAGTGATGCAGAAACACTAGAACTACACATTAAAGTAAAACATGTGCCCTATCTTTATGAATAGCACAACAAACTGAAGACGCTTCCGTTGTTTGGAAACCAGGAAGGAGGGATTCACACTGACGAACGCACAGCGTCCAGCCAACCTCCTCGGAAGGTCAGGTTCCTCAGCCATGGAAGCACACGCACCAGCCAGCTCCATCCCACCCCCTCGAAGCCAGCCGGCAGGGTGGCTGTGGTCGCCAGCGCCAAGCGGTGGCCGCGCTGTGGAGCTGCTCTGAGAACCCATTCCCTCTGAGCGTCCATGACAGGAAGCACTGAATATTTTATCATTTGACGATTATGTGCTGCAATCCTTTATATCAGTAAAAATGTATTTTTAAAATTGTGCTGCATATTTATGATTTTCAGAGAGCTAAACGTCTAGCAGCACTCTCCTGAATAACACACTAATGAATCAAATCAACAATTCATTAAAGTCAGACCTGCCAAAATCAAACTAGACTTACCAAAAAAATAAGTGGCTTAATTTAAAAAAACATCTATTAATGTATTATATCACATAATAGATTAGGTATTAGGAATCTAGATGTTCCAAAGGAAACCCCGTTAATATTTCCAAATGTATTAATTATATAAGGGAATTATAATATATATTGCATTCACATATATCATTAAATTTTAAAATCGACTCACGGTATGCAGTTAATCTGGTGAGAAGTATTTGCCTTCCCCAACAGTCTTTACCACTAACATCAAAGCACCCCGACCTTGCCACCGAAACCCAGCGACCAGCGCCCTTCCCCAGTGCCCCCGGGGCAAAGCACCCCAAACCCTCCTTCCCCACCGGGGGCTCGAGGCTGGGGCGGCATTGGTACCAACTACAGTCCCAGAGCGAAGGGAGGAGCGGGGCGCAGGGTGAGCCAGGGGGGTGCTGCTCAGGACGGCAGCTCCCGTCAAATGGCAGGGGCCCCGGGGGCACTCACGCTACAGCCGCGCTGTGTCACAGCACATGCACAGACCCACGAGGAAGGAGCAGGACCCAGGCGGGAGCAGCGTCACAACCCGAGGGTACGGAAGCGTTTACTGGTCGCCGGAGTTGGAAGTACACAGGTAGTTATTTACAGATCAGGACAAGAAGCATAAATATGACAAAATAGTCCTAAAATTTTATCCAAAATAACAAGATAACTGCAATAAACTTTCTTTTCCTCCTTTCTTCACCCTGTCTCTCCTTCTTTCCCTCACTACTTTGCTTCTTCTATTTATTCTTTATAAAAAGTGCTTAGTATAGGAGGTGGCAAAACCTACTGTCACATTACAGTGATTTGTCAAGCCTGGCTTTGGTGGCAAAACACACAAATGAAGAATATAAATGCATCTCATAAGATAGGAGTATTAGTCAATATATGATAAACAAGTATGCAAATAAATGGGCATGGGTAATTAGGGTAAGGAGACACTGTAAAAGACTTAAATGTGAAAAACATGGAAGCACATGAAATACAGGGGGGAAAACAAACATCGCTCCCCTGGACAGAAAGGACTTTCCAAGTAGTCACGCTTCGGAGAGATAGGCAAACACACGCATTCGTATTGAGCACACAAACACATTTAAAGACGGGGCTAATTGGAGAAGAAGCTGAGAAAGAACTGCAGCAGATATAACCAGTGAGAAAAAATAACAAGACCCTCATGGCAGAGGTCACAAGACCAGTGCAGAACACACTCCTCAGGGGCGTGTCCAGCAGGCCAGCAGAGTGGACAGTGTTAGGCTGACAAGGATGACCAGTCAGCAAATGGTGACGAGTCTATCAACTTGGCGAGCTTTTAAAAAATGAAGACACCGGTGGGCCCCAGGGTATGCTAAGCTGGCCCTTGGTTACCATCCTACATGCGTGGTCATCACAGCACTTTTACAATACACATGGAACACTCACACACACACACACACACACACGCACTTATGTACACAGGGGGATATTTTTCAATCATAGAATGAATTCAAATCTGTCAGAGAAAATTTTGTTAAGACAACGAGCACACAAATCCCAGGCGAGCTCCTCCGTGTGCATGTGTGCACACGCTAAAGGTGAGGATATCCGTGTGCGTGCAGTAGGTGTACATGGAGTTGTGCTTCATGTGTGTCTGCACAGCGATCACAGGGAATGGGCCTCTGTGTCTTTGCCTTGGTTACTCAACGTGTACAATGGCCACTTCCGCCCCCCGTGGAATTACCATGGCGCACAGCCTTTCGGGGCATCCCGTTCCATTGGGTGCGCCGTCTGCACGCTCCCACCATGGCATCTGTCCAGGGGTCCTAAGCATTTCACCATCACAGGTCGCTCTGTGGCGAACGACCCCAAATACAGGCCCTGGTGGTCTCGGGTCACTGCCTGGTGCCCACAAGTGCAGGACATTTCCAAGAGGCTCAGAGCCTGGGCCTTGGGTGGCACAGCCACCAAGAGTGGAAGGCCGAGTGCCCAGGCAGCCCTGGAGACAGTGACGCCGCCACGCAGACCCGCGCTGGACTCTGCGGGATGCCGCTGCAGGAGTGCAGCTGGGCCCAGCCACCCCACCATCTCTCCGATGCCCACTCTCGGCAGCTCGGGGTGTAGGACTTGCTCTGGCCACGAGCGTTAGATCTGACAAACTTCCTGCTTGGATATTAGTTCTGTAGGTTTCACTTCATGTAAATGAAACTCCAGAGCCTTAGTGCTGCTCCTTACACAACTCAAAAAAGAACAAAGAGACAAGAAAGGAGCGCAGCCCCAGGAATTACGATAATAGAATTAACAGTTCCGCCCCGAGGAGGGGCAGCGTGCTCAGCCATTGCTGCTCTTGGACAGGAAGCTGAGGGTCTAATCTCACTTCAGTGTTAAGAAATAGGACATTCATCTTATTAAAAATAAATATTTTATACATGTTTTCATAATTTTCTTCGTAACAGATTGCTGTTGGAATTGTGCGTTTGCTTCTTTTTCCATTTGAGTCTGGTTATGGAGTCTGATTATTTCTCCATTGAAGTTGTTTCATCCCACTGAGCGTTAACACCTTGAATTTGTGTCATTAATTTCATACCTGACCCTGAGCTATATTTTTATTACATTAAAGAGTTCTGGAGTAGATTGTGTTCATTTAGAAATAAGTATTAGGGAAAGCAGTCCAGCCAAGAGGACAGTGCTCGTTCTATTGTATCTGTCCCCGTCCCCGCCAGCCTGCCAGGCAGAGGTGGTGCTGTGTGCAGGGGAGCTAAGGCCACTGGGGGCCCACTGGAGAGTCACCCACAGTGCCCACCTGATGGCCCCCTCTGCTCCCAGCAGGAGCCCTGAGCCTCCCGTGACAGCGGCACAGGGAACGCTCCGTCACTGTTCTCCCAAGGATTCCAGGTCCTTGGGACAAGGAGGATGGGTACCGCCCACTGAGCCCTGGCTGCCAGCTCTCTCGGGACCTCAGGCGGGCCCTGTCCACAGCAATCCCTGGGCCCCCAGGTGGGTCATGGGGAGCACTCACTGTGAAGCTCCTCCAGGCCCACAGGGCTCGGTCACCCTGAGAGCCCGGGAGGTAACACGAGCTAGGTCTGGGCTTGGTCACTGCTCCATCCTGACTCCATGGAGGGGTGGTTCCTGTCCACTCCAAGCTGGGGGAAGCCGAGGGAGTGCCACCCTGTGTCTGGGGTCTGTCTGGGGTCCCATCTGAGCACCCTGCCCACTGCATTCAGGCAGTGACCCCCATCCACTCAGCAGCTACTCTGGAGACTCAGGCAGAGCCCAGAGGACCCAGAAGTGCTGCGTTCAGCAGGGTAGGGCAGCTCCTGGCAAGGCCCCAGGCAGCTCTGCTCCCGTCCGCCCAACCTCCCTTGAATGTCGGAGGTTGGAGCACTGGTCTGGGAGCAAAGACCACACATACACATGACCATGTCCAAACACCCTTCCTTCACACGCAGGGGCAGGATCCCAGAGGGGCAATGCGGGGGACTGTGAGGTCACTAAGCTGGGGGGCAGCAGCGACCAGCGAGGAGGCTGAGTTGTGCCAGGAGGGCCCACCATGGTGCCAGGAGCAGCGCTCCACACAGCAGGGCGTAAGTAGGCGAAGACCCAGCCCTGTTTGCAGTCAGGAGGCCCAGACCGGCCTGAGGCCAGCGGGTGCAGCGTGCAGGGCCCCAGCCCGGCTGTGTGACCCCAGCCAGTGTCCTCCAGAAGCAGAACAGCCCCAAAGGACAGCATCTCCTGAGCCCTGTTCCAGCCACCAGCCACCGGGAGCCACAGAACAAATCCAGGGCTCAACACACGTGCTTTCCCGCACATGACGAGGGCACAGCTGGGCACACGCTCTGCCCTCTGCCTTCACGACGTGAGGGGCGCCAGGACGCTCAGGAGCAGCGGGAGTGTGAGCAGCAGGGTGTTCCGAGGGCCCCGAATTTCATTACATGTCTTAATTTGTGTTATAAATTAAACTCCACTCAGTCTATGGAAAGGCTAAATATTTCTTACAGGAAACAGGTATAAATATAAATTCACACAGTTGTAATGTATAACAGAGAGCATGATTATGAAGATAAGATTTGTTCAGAGATGAGGGGCACTTGTTTTCAATTATCACAGCCTTTGTGTCTGGCATTTGGCAAATTGAAATCACAGAGAGAAACTTGTGATGGTTCCAGATCCTCTGCCCGGCGTGCAGCGAAACACAGAATTTCCCTGTCTTTCACCTCATTTGTTTCCTTTGATCTTCCCCACGGCCGGAGTGGAGGCTGTGAAGACAGCGATTCTCTCCCCAGCTCCTGCTGCAGGAGTCGTCTGTGCGGTGCCCACTCTTCCCGCCCGGCCAAAACAATCACTTTCTCTTCACCATGAAAAGGAGGATTTTAATTGCAGCGGTGAGAGGGGATGTGTCGCCCTTTATCTGCATCCTCTCTGCTGTCAGAAGTCTTTAACTGGCAAGTGTAACCCCCTGGTCACTTAGATCACAATTGTACTTTCCAGGGAGGAAGCTGGGATAGGAAGGAGAAGGAGGCCAGCGTACCACACGCAAACACAGCACACACGCGCGCGCGCACGGGCACACGCAAGGGAATAAGAGCAAAGGACGAACAATAAGAGCAGCTTTGTCTGTCTGTAAAGCAGCCCATCTGAGATCACTCATGAAACATTTCCCATCTCGTGATGGGTCGGCCGCTTGGTTTTATTACCAGCCATGCAAAGCAAGACCCCATCGCAAGAGGAGCTGCACCGAGGTCCCTGCTTTCCATTAAAATAATTTCAAAAGCTTTTTTTCTCCTGCTGAAAGAACCCATTTTGCAAGATGATTTAGCTCAAAATCTGCTGGGAGTAACCCTTGACATAAAGTCATATTGTGTCGGAGTTTAGTCCTAAATTCATACATCAATTATTTACTGTCAACGCCGATTGTATAAGTGTAGAAAATTACTAGGAATGATATTTTCTCTCAGGCAGAAAAAATGTGATACAGCAGATTCACCCCACCTAATGCAGGCCGGGTGTCCACGGCCCGGAATTATTTATGCATTAGAAAACAGTGTGCAGGGCCAAAGGGAGCAGGACGGGGAGGCAGCGACAGACGCATTATTTTAAACCTTTCATAACACCCATAAATATTTCATAACAAATAAATAAAGAATGCCAGGCTTGTGTGGAGACAGCTGTAGAGGCATGGTTCAATGCTCCGCAGAGCCCCGGGGACCCCGCGCTTACCCTCAGTTAAGCCCCCATTTCTTTTTAATCATCCACTTAGTGCATTATGGGTAGGGGCCCTCCAGGTGAGCCGGAGCCGAAGGTTACGCGGGAAGGCCACACTCCGTCCAATCTCCGGGCTTTTCTTCACTGCTTATTTTGTTAGACAGGAAAGCAGGAGGCTCTGGGGGAGCCCAGAATCTCAGCCAAAGTCTCATCGTGGAGTTTTCATCCTGACCCAGGCCCCTGGACGGTTCTCCCCCAAATACAGCAGCATAACCCTGCAGGGACACGGCAGGTGTGGGGACCAGCAGGTCTGAAGGCAGAAGCTGTGCTTGGAGGCAGCTCAGTGCCCCCGATCTGATGCTTGGCCTCTGCTGGGCTTCACATCAACAGCAGCCCTTCATGGCGAAGAAGGGAAAAGGAAGCAGAAGACAGCCACGCAGAGCAGGGACACAGTTTCCACGTGTACTGGGAGCCCCGTCCCCAAGTCTGGTGTCTCCGCTTCAGGGGGCTGTGGGGGAGGGGGCAGAGCACTCCATCCTCAGTGCCCCTGCCCTGCCTGCACTGGCCACCCGCGGGCTCCCGTCCACCTCAGAGGTACCCACACTGGACTGACTGAGCGGTGGGGAGCGGTCAGTCTCAGGCAGGCCGGTGCCTCCTCACCCGGCCTCCCTCTCCCTGAAGGGCTGCTCGTGGGTGCACTTTTTTTGGGGTTTTTTTTTTTTGGTATTTTTAGTACTGGGGATCAAACTCACAACCTTGTGCTCACCAGGCAGGCGTTTACGCTGCTGAACTAAATCCCCAGCTCGTGGGGGCACTTTAGCCTCCCTGTGTCATGGGCTGCATCTCTGTGTCCCCCAAACCCCAGAGGTTAGAGGTGAGGCTTTCAAGGAGTGACTCAGCTAGGAGGGCAGAGTCCAGGCTGGGGTTAGAGCCCAGCAGAAGCCGTCCACACACTGCCCAGCATGCCTGAGAAGTCGGCCTCCGTGCCTGGCAGAGGCCTGCCCACTGCGTCCTAGTCTTGCCCTCCAGCCTCCACAACCCTTCTGTAGGGTGTCTGTCTGCATGGCAGCTCTGGGGGTGACAGCTCTGGGGGTGTCTGCAGACCTGCTCCGACAGGCCTCCTAGGCCATCCCTGAGCCCCGAGATCTGACTTCTCTTCTGTTTGCAGGGACTGGAGCTCTCTGCTAGCGGGGATCAAGCGCTGGTTCCCTGCTGGATTCTGAGGTCCCTCCTGGCCCAGGCACCCCTTCTCTAGGCCCAGACTCCTGGCTCCTCAGAGTTTCAGGGAGAGACACCTGGAAGCCCTCACTCCTGAGCCGTGGCATAAGGCTTTAATAAACCCCACATTATCCTTTAAACGTGAGGGTGTTACAAAGACCTCGGCTCACTAAATATCTATCTCTTTACTGCAGTAAGTGCAAGTTTATTTCTGCCAATTGTTGCTCACGGTGCTGGGCTTCTTTGCCACGAGCCCATCCACAGTACCTGCGGGTGGGGAGCAGAGAAGTGCAGCCTCCCAAGTGCAGGGTCCGCAGGCCGAGGGCAGCACGCGGTGGCCTCCCCCCCAGCTGCACTCACCAGCACAGAGCCACTGCTGCCACCAGCTGCAGAGCCACCAAGACAGAGCCACTGTCACATTTTCTCCACCATCAGGGCTCCCAGCAATTCTGAGCACCAGTGGCCACAGGAAAGGGAATCGATGAGCTGTCGTTCCAAGAGCCACACAGGGAAAATGGAGGAGGTTCGGACACCAGGCCAGGGCCGGAAGAGGACGAGGACAAGGACAAGGACCGCACCCAGCTCAGTGGCAACCCGCGGGGGCCCTGAGTCAAGCTGCATCAGGCGCTGTTCCCTCCGGGACCAACTCGACAGGGACCCGGCCCAGACCCAGCCTCAGCCTCAAGCCACAGGCACCGCTGTTTGCACACGAAGCTCCTCCCACGTCCATTTCTGACATGGCTCACAGAACGTTAGGGCATTGTTCTGCTTTGTGGTTGGAAATTTATTATCTCTTGTTCTTCTTCCTTCTCTCCTTCTCCTCTTCCATTTTAATTAGGAACTTTTATTTACAGAATATTAAGTCCAAGACGTGCAATCTTGGGAAGTTGGCCGATCATATTCTTGGGATTCCTTAATTACTTCCAAGCGCATTGTGAAGTGGCTGTTAAATATTTAAAGGAAAATCAGTGTGTTTTATTAAAACGTGTGGGCCTATTTGAAGGAAGTGTCTGGTGGCATCTGCTGGGCCTGCCCGAGATGAATCCTTTGCAGCTGCTGAGGCCGGGCTGTGCGCCCCAGCTGGAGGAGCCTGGAGCCAGCAGCGTCCGGCTCCAAGGAACCCGGGAGCCGAGGCAGGCGCACACTGTGAGGCTGTGGGCCCTGAGCACTGCCTCTCTGCTCTCCTCCAGCCAGGCCTGCCTAACGGGGCCTCCTCTCAGGACGGAGTGAGCCATGCTCTGTGGACACAGATGAGCTGTCCAAGGGCCCCGCAAAGAGCCTCTTCCAACCAGGCCGTGCCTCCTAACAGCAAATCAGCCGTGTGTCACATCACCCAACCAGCTTCCAGCAACCGGAGGCTCTGGGCCATTTTGGATCTAGACCTTGTCAGTGAGGAAGGCCTGACGGAACTTTCTCCCTTCTCGGCTGATGAAAATGCGTTGCTCCATATCCTAGGACTGGGCATTCGTAGTTCACATGACCAGAAGGCTCTGCCTTGGGGATGACCACCCAGCACAGGTCCCCACTGAAAACCAGGTGGAGGGGCTCTAAATTCAGCATCAGTGCATCAAGTGCTTGGCACCCACCACTCTTGTCACTGCCCCCCAAAGATAGATACATGTGGTCAGTGACTTCATGATTCATAGAAAACTGAGGAAATCCAGAGCTCATAGCCAGTTCTGGTCACCAGCAAAGCCACGAGCCAGCAGGTACACGGGCAGGGTAAGTGTGACAGCTCACCAGGAGCTGAGTATCTACTAGGGTGAGCATGGGAGACCCTGGGGCCTGCACTTCCAGGACCCTTGGCACCTCCAGGTGAAGACCCAAAGGGGAGGGAGGGTCTCGTGGTGCTGCAGGATTGAGACAGGAAGAAGTGGCCAGCATCTGCTCAGAGGAGAGCACCCCAGGGCCCTCCCCCAGCCTCCCTTCAATTAGGGGACAAGAGAAGCAACAGGAGAGGAGCAGAGGTGGCCGGTGGCAGCCCAGGGCCACCAGTCCTCTGCGGGACTGTGACACCTTCTCCACCCACCACACCAGGGAAGCTCCGGTAGAGTGACAGCAGATTCCAGGAGGAAGCTCTGTGGGACACAGACTCTGCTGGACAAAGAAAAAGAGGAGGAGGAGGAAGCAGAAGAGCAGGAAGAGGAGGAGCAGGACGGCGGAGAAGAGAAGGAGGAGGAGGGCGAGAAGTCTCAGAGAGGCCCAAAGTCGAGAGGGGCACAGGACAAGAGAAGAATATGAAGCCATACATTCATAGCTGGAAAAAAGAAAGATCTCTAGACCAAGACCAACACGTAGTCACAGTAACGTAACTACCCACACTGAAGTTCTGCTTAACTCGGATTCAAAGTAGCACGTCTGGCTTTAAACAGAATACCACGGTGCGTGTCACAAAGCAGCGCGGGCCGTCTGCAAGAACAAGACAAACGTCCCCAAAGCAGGATGTGGGGTTTGGGAAGGGGACTGGATTGCGGGGTGCTGTGTTCATCAGTGGATTGGCCTCCGAGGAGCTCACAGCCCACGTGTACCAGGAGGCGGAGCCCGGGCGGAAGAGGCAGACCCCAAACGGCGAGACCTGGCCCGGTCCAGCCCTTCTCTCTCTGGTCTAAACGCGCCAAATAAGAGGAAGATTATCAGAGTGCGTCAGTGAGTGGAGAAACCAGGCTCGGCTCTGTGCGCTGAACCACAGAAAGACCACTTCCGGTCAGAGACGCGCGGGGACTGCGGCGGGCAGGCGGAAAGCTGCGGCACACTCACCCTGCCCACGGATTCCTGATGGCTGTGTCAGCGGCAGCCAGAGGAGGCTCCTCGGGTGAGGTGACAGCACTGCACCCTGCTGAAGGGCCCACGCTCCCAGGAAGACAGTTCTAGGAAACACAGTCCAAAGCGCTGCCAGAGAGGGCACGGAAATGCCTGAAGGAGCTGCAGGAAAGCAGAGAATCCCTCTGCTCCATGCAGAGACTTCAGCAGCCTCACAAAAACCGACAGACCAAGAAAACAGAAAATCTCTAGGTGTGGAGATGCACGCCTGTAATCCCAGCACTTGGGAAGCTGATGCGAGAGGGTCGCTGTGAGTTTGAGGCCAACCTTGGCTAAGAGGTGGGTTCAAAGCCAGCCTCAGTTGCATAGTGAGACTCTCAAAAAGACTGTGATAGTTGGTACACCTTGTCAACTTGAGGAGTTCAGAAGTTTAACTAAGAGACTCAGCAGGGAGCCAGGATCCTTACTTTGTAAATATTCTGATCCTGTGCAAGAGGAGGACACGGAGATTTCCTGAGTGTACATCTGTTCTGGGGGCTGGGAGTGGCCTTCATACACTATAAGGGGGGAAAAGAGGCTTGTTCTCCCCTTTTTGTTCTGGTTGCCTTTGCTGGCTGCTTCCTTGAAGTGTTACCCCTGTGTCCCGCCACTCTGCCTTGGAGCCAGCTGATTATGGACTAAAACCTCCACAAACAGTGAGCCAAATAAACCTTTCCTTCCTTCATTTTGGGTGCCAGGTGTTTTGTTCCAGCAACAAGAGAAAAGTAACCAAGACAAAGACAAAGAAAGGAAGGACAGAACGAAGGAAGGAAAAAGAAGAAAAGAAAAGAAAGAGAAAACAAAATCAATAGGGACATAATCAGCCTGAACACTATCAATTGACTTTATCTAATTAATATTTAGAACTACTCTATCCATCAGCATCAGAATACACATCTTTCTTAAGCTCAAGGGGTGCATTCTCCAAGATAGTGTTTGGGGCCAAGAACACTTCCACAGAACGAAAGGAGTAGGAATCATACAAATGATTTTGTATCAGATGACACATGAGGTTAAAACAGAAATCAGTAACAGCTGAACATGGCGGTGCCTACCTGTGACGCCAACACTGGCATGCGGGAGGCTGAGGTGGGAAGGTAACTGCAAGTGCCAGGCCAACCTGGGCCCCATAATGAAATCTTGTTTCAACGAAACGTAATCAGTAGCAGAAGGAGTTCTAAATGGTTAGAAGTTAAACACTGATCATTTAGTAAACACAGATCCCAGGATCCTCGAGACAAATTTTAAAACATTTTGAACAAAGTAAAAATGGAATTACAACCTGTCAATTTGTGGGATGTAGAAAGGCATGCTTAAAAGTAGATTCACAGCATTAGATCTGTAGAACAAACAGAAGGAAAAAGCTAAAATCAATGTTCCAAGATTCCATTTGAGAACCTAGAGAAAGAAGAGCAATGAGAGCCAAAAGGAAGCAAAAGAAAAGAAACTAGAGATTAATAAATGCCAAAATAGCAAAGTGGGCAAAATACAAGCTGACCCTTTGAGAAGACCAACAAAATGTATTAATCACTAGCCAGGTCTTGGTTGGATAAGAAAACAAGGGAGAACACAGATTATCACACTCATATGTACGAGAAGTGTAACTCAAAGGTGGCAGGGCACCTGTGCGTCCAGGGCTGTGGGTTTAGAGGGAGGGGTTTTCCGTGAAAGGCAAAATCCAGTGCGATGCATGTGAAGGGGACTGCATGGTAACCCGTGCAGCTCTGTAGTGAACAGAGGGATCAAGGATTGATCTGCTAGTAGAGCAGGAGATGGGGTCCATCGAGATGCTCTGTATTGGAAACATAATTAACCTGAAAGAGGGTTTATGGACAGAAAGTCAAATATGAGAAAACAATGCTCTAGGTGACAGGGAACCAGAGAGAAATAGGGGCAACTCGACCAGCACCTGCAGATAGGTTGGAAAGACATGATACTTCTGTGCAGTGGAGAAATCAGCTATAACGAAGGAAATCCTTGAGGTTTTTGTAGGTAAAAGAATACAACTCAAGATCAGCCCAGGAGTCAGAAGGTTCAGAACCAGTTAGGGTAAATAGCAGGTTGCTCCCCCCAATCTAAAAACTGAGGGAGTTAGTGGGACTCAAAATGGGCAGTGCACCCTGTGGGAGTGAAAGGGTGGGAATTGTCTAAAAAAGGAAGGCAGAGGACATTGTTAATAGTGTATCAGGATTTAAAGTTACATTATTCTCACCACTCTGTTTAGATGAATTATATTCTATTCCAGTTTGTCTACTTGTACTAGATTTGAGCACACAGACAGCTATCCCCAAAATAGCAGGATATATTACGGTAATCATCCTTAATTTCCTATTAACTTAATCTTAAGCCCTGTATAACTTACACTCTCTTATTATGACTGATCTTATTTGAATCTGGTTTGTTAGATTGCTGTTTTGTATTGACTGATTTTATTCGAATCTGTTATGATTGATAGTATCAAGTCTGAGAGTACAGGCAACTACACCGAAGATGACAAGATTCACTAGGATACCCACTCTGGTTTGATTATTACCTGCTTTTGAAGTCTTATAATGTCTCCAATGTTTTGTTTTTATTAATGTTGTTATATACTGCTGAGACATTATAGTAACCATTGTAGATCACCTTGTATTATGGTTTTATATACCTTTTTGTCTCATGTTTTTCTAGGAATTGTTTTGTTTTGTCTTGCTTTGTTTTGTTTTTCCCTCTAATACAGAAAAGATAGATATACATGTATAGACTCATGCATGCATAGAACTTATAAACAGTTTATGAGAACCAATTATATAATGCATGATGAAATGAACAAATACTTTGAAGAAAAAAAGACACTACAGTACCCAAGGCTGATTCCGTAACGTCATGATGTGAAATCCAGCAATACTATCATTCTTTGTTCAGTATGATTTTAGCCTATTTTGTTTTGTCTAAGTTCAACATACATGGAGGTATGGACAGCTAGTTTGAAGAGAATAAGAGACACTATGACAGCCATTGTTGGCTCCCTATTGTCTGGTCTTGAAGACCTAAAACACCTTCCTCACCCTGTTTTGATCAGTTCCATACTATGTTGTTTCGTGTGAATTCTCTGTATGTGAAGATATGGACAACTATTTGGAAGAAAACAAGAGACACTATGATAGATAGTGAAGATCTCTGGTTGTCTTGCTTTGAAATTTATGTCTCGGGCTGGGGATTTAGCTCAGTGGCTTAAGCGCCTGCCTGGCAAGCGTAAGGTCGTGAGTTTGATCCCCGGTACCAAAAAAAAAAAAAGAAAGAAATTTATGTCTCTTTCTTGTGTTCTGTTTTGTTCTGTTTTGTTGTGTTTAATTTTACCCTCTTTAAAATAAAATTAAAAAATAAAAGAAGAATTAATCTGCTGCCGAAGGGGAAAGCCCAAGGCCTTGTTGATTTCACAAATGAATTATTCCAAATACTTAAGGAAGACTGAGTCTCCATCATCTCACCTAGAACACAGAAACAGAAAAGAAAGTGAGGGTTACAGCCCACTCAAGAGGGCCTTTTCCCAACTCCAAAACCTGGCAGACATGTAGAGAAAGGAAAGCCACACACCAACCCGTGTCATGAAACCGGTGACAAATCCCTGCAGAAAGTGTTAGCGGTCAAACCTGGCAGCGGGCAAGAGGCGCTGTGAGCCACAGCAGAGCAGGTTTCTTCCAGGCCTGCAAATCCAGTTCACAGTTTTCAAACCAACCAAGTCTGCCACATCCAGGAGCCAAGAAGGAAAATCTTCCATGCACACCACCTGGGACAAAAGCCATTTGGCCAAATTCTGCACTAATTCACAGGAAGAACTCTTAGCAAACTAAGCATGGAAAGTGACTTCCATCATAATTATTTCTTTTAAAATATCTATTTTAAAAACCTGTTGATGACATCATAATTGAATGACAGAAACTGCAAGCTTTCCTTGCAAAAGTAAGGAAAAGGCAAGATGCCCTCTGCCAGCAGAGTCATTAAGTATCGCTGCGAAAGCCCTCACTACTGCGATGAGACCTAAAAAGGAAGCGGGCAATAAGTACACTGGGAAAACCAAATCTGTCTCTATTCACAACAGCACAGCTGCTAGTGAGAAAGCCCTGCCCACCTAGAACTAAACATCCCAGACTCAATGAGGGCGGCAATGTTGCAGGATGCAGGATCAATAAACAGAATTTGGATGATGCCTCTGTCTTCTAGTAATCAATAAACAAAATTTTTAAGTTTAAAATAATACTATTTATAATAGCACAAGACATAAAGGCAATGCTTAATTCTAAATCTAGCAAAATACATGCAGGGCTTATATATGAAACACTTCAAAAATTGACAAAAGAAAAAATAAGATCTAAATGAGTAGAGAGATACTCTGTGTTCCTGGATTAGAAAATCAAACAAGGTTAAATGATTTTTTTTATTAATTTGATGGGCAGATTCTACAAAATTCCAAACAAAAATTATCCTGTAGATAGTATCAAACTGATTCTAAATTTATATGGAAAAGCAAAAATCTCAGATTAGCAAAATAACACTAAATAACAATGTTAGAGGATTCACACCACCCAGTTTTGCAAGTTGGATGGGATTACACAGTCTGGACACTGTGGTTTCAGCAAGAGAAAAGACACAGACAGTGCAACAATGCAAAGTTTAAAATAGACAGAAAGGAGCAAAAGCAACTCAATGAGGAAATACAAACCCTTGGGTTAAAATGTGGCTGGAGAAAGTGGAGGCCTATGGCAAAGAAAGAGACAAAGAGGCAGAGAGGGTGGGAAGGAGGGAGGGCAGAGTCACTCAACACACCCTACGATCCTTTCAAAGGAAGTTAACTCAACCTGGATCCCATTCTTCAGTATGAAACCCATAATTATAAGACTTGAACTTCTTGCTAAAAATAGAGAATTGGAAGTTTGGTGGTTAGTTTTTAAATATAACATTAATAACTTAATCCACAAAAGAGAAAAAGATACATTGCAGGTTATTAAACACTTGTACTCCATCAAAGACATTAACAGAAAGAAAAGACAAACCACAGTCCTTTTCCTCAGAGAAATAATTTGCACAACATATCAGAGGGGGATTTGTAAGCAAAGCACACTGAACACTTAAAGTATCAGAAATCAGTGCACCTTACAAATGGGCAAGAGCTCTGAACAGACACCTCGCCTGGAAGAAGATATAGTCGGGAAATAAACCTGTGAAAAGATGGCTAGACTACGGGTCACCACAGGATGACAAACCAAAACTAAGTAGAAGACCAGAGCATACTTATTTTGAATGGCCAAAGCGTAACAGGAAAACCTGGACCTGTACCAAGCGCTGACTGAGACGTAAGCCAGCAGGAAACCCCCTTCATTTCACTGCCAAGTGACACAACCACTTAGAAGACAGTTTGACAACTCCCTACAAATTAAACAGCCCATACCCTATGATCCAGCAGTTGCAAAATAAACTCTGCCGTAACCACAAAATGAAGTATTTTTCCGTGTACCAAACAAGCCATCGAGACATGCAGAGACATGAACGAGACTGTGGTACACATTTCTAGGTGAGAGTCTGGTCTGGAAAAGCCACACACGCACAGTGCCCACACATGACATTCTGGAAGAGACAGACCGTAGGAACAGAAAAAGAGTGGTGCTTACCGGGAAACAGGAAGCGGAGAGTCGCATGCTGACGGCTGACCAGGTGAAGCACAGGGCAGAGGACAGTGAAGCCGCAATGCACCTTATGGTCACGGGGAACGAAGAACACTAAGCATTTTGCCAAAATCTGGAATGTCACAGAACATAGTGAATCCTAACTAGTGTAGATGGAAAAAGACTTAATTTGATGAAAAGAATAATTTTCATCTAGGAGTTTCTCAAAATACCCATTATCTAGATCTAGTAGTAAGAAAAACATTAGGAAAATCACAATTGTATAAATACTTCACCAGTGACTCAAAGCATTTTCACATTATTGTGCTATCTAAGCTGGGTGTCAACTCAATTGGTGTGGGGGCTGCCTGGGGGCCTGGTGGAGCAGACCTGTGCGTGAGTCTGGGGGCCGTGGAGGCATGGCCTCGAGGACTCTTCTGCTCCTTGGCTCTTCCTCTCTGCTCTGCCCCCTCCTCTAGCTTCTGCCCACCATGGCATGAGCTGCCTTCTCCTGCCACTGCCCTCTGTACTGAAACCAGCCACTGGGAGCCAAAATAAAACTCATTCTGCAAGCTGTGGTCTCAGCGACAGAAACCTAACTAATATGGTCATCAAGAAGAGAGGGGAAGAGGAGGAGGAAGAAGAGGAAGAAATTACGTTAGTCACAACAGCTTTCTGTTACGACATACAGCAGAGATGATCCACTGAGAAAGGGAGAGGGTTACTTTAGCTCAGCGATTTGGAGGCTTCAGTCTCTGACCAGATGAACCCATTAGTTTGGGGCCTTGGAGGGGTGGCACATCAGAGGGGAGGCAGGCGAGGGGAATGGACAGAAAGGAAAGAAACTGTTCTCTTCAAGGGTGCCCATGACCTCAGACCCCTACAATACCCATTCTGAGGGTTCCACCAATCACCCAATAGGCCACACCCTTAACACAGGGGCCTCTAAGAAACATTCAAGCCCCAAAAACTATCAGGAAGGAAGGAAAAGAAAAATTAGAGGGAAGAAAGCAGGAGGAAATTGTCATAACCAAGAGGAATCCAAATTGAGTTCAGCCAACACAACTGCATTCTAAACAACATACAAACAACAAATCAGAATTCCAACTCTAAAATCCGTAGCAAGAACAACTAGAAACATCCATTATACACTGAAAGATCAAGAGATATTTGAAGAAAAACAAAAAATGGGACGATAACAGAGGCTGCCCAACATGACTCTTATGTTGAAAGAGACAAGGATTTAAAGACATAAATAAAAATATACTCCCAATGAATGAAAGTATAGGACAGTCTCAAGAAACAGAAATTCTAGAACTGAGAAAACCAATTTTTAAAAATAGTTACTTGATGGTCTTAGCAACAGATTACATTTGGTGTAAAGCTGATAATTTTAAAGGCAAGTCAATAAAGACTGCCAACTACAAACAGAGAGAAAGACACTAAACACATCAAATCGTGGAATCTTGACAAGTCATGAATACGAAGATTCATACAAAGAAAATTACACACAAGTTGATCACAGTCAAACTTCTACAAACTGAAGTTAAAGAGAACATTTTGAAATCAGGCAGAGGAATGACTTCAATGGCTCCACATGTAGTTGGGGACATCTTTACAGTCTTGTTGTTGTTGTTTTGTTTTGGGGGGGTTTTTTTTGGTTTTTTGGTACTGGGGATCAAACTTATGACTTTGTGTTTGCCAATCAGGCACTTATGAGGTTGAGCTAAACCCCCAATCCCATCTTTACACTCTTGAAAGAAAAACAAAACGGTGAACCCACACTGCTGCATTTAGAGACAACTTTCTTCAGGGAAAAGGAAAAAACTAATCTCAAAAAAGAAAGGTAGAATTGTTTTGCATCCAGGCTGCATCACACGCAGCCTTGGGGGAAGGGGAAAAGGTGCCAGCAGAGACCGGTGCCTCCCGTGGTGACTGGATGGTTTCCTAATTCCTTTCCAGTGGACAGGACTATACAAGAGGCAGCAAAGCAACCATAGTGCCTCATGGGTTCCACACCGATGACAGAAGTAATTCAAGTGGGAATTATGCCAGGGTGGGTGCATGAAGAGTTGTGTCTGGCTGTGGGGTTTCCACCCTCCCCAGGAAGGGGTACAATGCTAACCCTAAGGGAAGAGCAAAGATCTTCTCAAAAGTACAAAGAGCTCAACTTAGGATGCTCCCACTTGTGGACTTTTTCTTTTCTGTCTTTATGATGGGACAAAAGCCATGTACATTCAGCAGGAACCAGTCTTCAGTTTTGAATTTCCCTCTTTCCTGGGCTACCAACAGGCAGCACCATCTTCCCTACTGGTGCAGAAAGGCAGGAAGCCAACCAGTGCAGTGCCCAGAGGCCATCATGCCAGGGTATGCACAGATGAGCAGTGCTGTGTGGTGCCCAGGTGGCTTCGGTCCATCTGCAACTCAGGACATCTTCACCTGACAGAAGATTTGTTCAGACAGTGCTGTCAGCTGAGAATCATCTGCAGAGGATGAGGACGGCCATCCCCAGAGCAACCGCCAAAATGCCAACAGGAAAGTGAATGGACAAATTAAAATGGAATTTGATATATGCAACTAGTCCAGCATGTCCGGAAGAGAAAGCAGAGGCAGGAATAGAGCAGCGCAGTCGGAGGCCCGAGTGCTCTGTGCCAGTCATGTTGGCACTTTGTGGGCAGTGCTGCTGCAGCTACAGGTCCCACCACATCCTCTGCATGTGATGAGCAGGGACAGGGAGACGTCCCCAGACATCTTCAAATGCACAGGGCTCCCACGTCAGAGCCAAGCCACCCACGTGTCCTGTTCCCTCAGGCTCCGCGACAAGCTCCCCTCGGGTGAGTTCGAGATGCTGCATCCTCTTCAGACAGCCTGGAGGGTCCCAGAGGGAGGAGTGAGCGGGACAGCAGAGGACCTGTGGCAGGTGCAGGGCAGGAGCCTCAGGGCAGCCTCAGGGCAGCTGGTCCCCTCCTGCACAAAGATCCCTCACGAGTAGCGGAGGATATCTGGCCGGCCGTTTTCCCGAGCATTTTGTAAAATCCTGATGAGCACAGGAGTAACTCAGCCAGCCCCTGAGCCCCCAAACCAGCCCAGACCCAGAGCCTGGGTGCTGCCTCCCCTGCCGCAGGCCCCTGCCAGCCCCTCTCTCCTTCCCCAGGAGCAGCAGGGACTGAATAGCTCCCTGGATGAACCCCTGAGCGTGAGGAGGACATCGGGTGGGAGATGCAAAGGCCACCCTGGACCTGCTGTCCCCAGCCGTAAGCACCTCCTGTGACACACAAACCACTGTGCCCGGGAGGGAGGCCCGTGGCAGCCCATGTCTCTCCATCTCAGGAGCTGATTCTGAAGCGAGGACTCAGCAAGGCCCTTGAACTGCACACACACAGCTGTGACTGACAGGGCGCCGAGCGCTCTTCTGTCGATGATCAAATGTATTTTAGTGTTTTCCCTCCTGGCACAGAAGTAAATAACCCCAAACAGCCCAATTTAGTCACAGAAGTAGACGGGCGGAGTGCTGCAGCACCATGGACAGTTCCAGCCCACCCTGTCCAATCTGGAGGACTCCCGAGAACAGACACAAAGCCAGGCACATTTGGACAGTACTGAGAACTGTCTGGTTACACCGACAAACAATACCGTCCTTAAAACACAAGCCAGCAAGGAGCTCACAGTGGTGCATGCCTCTCCTTCCTTCCAGCATGCTTGGAGGCCGAGGCGGAGGAGCACCAGGCTACTTAGCAACTTAGCAAGACCCTGACTGGTAATAAAAATTTTAAAAGAGCTGGGGATGTAGCTCAGTGCAAAGGTGCTGGATTCAATCCCCAGTAAAAAACAAAGCAAAACAGAAAACGCCAGCTGAAACCAGGTCGTGTGACCTTGGCATGCGCAGAAGTGGGAAGCCCCCTGCACCTATGGCTCGCCCACTGGCCCCTGTGCCCAGGGTCCCAGAAGCTGGCGTGGCAGGAAGGGGAGGCACCTCTGCATCCCCTCAACTGCCCTGTGCAGTCCTCACCCTGGCGGTGTCCTCTCACAGACCAGCTAGGAGGGCTGGGCTTGGGAGTGTCATTCCCCAGGTGGCTCCTGGCGATGGAGGCTCTGATGCTTGCAGCTGGCTGGTTCTCAGCTCCAGACAGCAGGAGGGGACTTTCTGGCCATCACTGGGAGGAAGGGGAGCTGCTGCTTCTCAGGCTGAAGGCTGGGCTGACCCCTACCACTGCATTTGTAGGAGTCACAATGGCTCCTCGGGACCAAAGGGGAAGAGTGGAGACTGAGGGCATCAGAATCTGCACCCAGATGGGTACGGGCTGTTCCTCTAGAAAAATTGCACTTTTCTGAGCCAAATAAGATTTCCACAGAAGACAGCACTGGTAGTTCCGGATGCAGGCACTGCACATGGACCTCAGAATCACACACCAAGTGATATTAGTCTGCAAGGGCAGGGGAATCATCGATTCTCAGGTTAGCTCTGCTTCCTACCACAGTTCTAGGGGTGAAGGAGGCCAGAATTAGAAGGCACCGGCACCCTCAGTGGCTGGGTCCCTGGGAAGAAGTCCACAGCCAGGGAGCCCATGCGTGAGGCCCTCATGGCCAGCGTCACAGTGTCCTGCTGCCCATGGCCTAGGGGCATCTTGTTTCTTAAACTGAGATGACACTAGGCTGCTGAAGACCCCAACCCATGGGCAGACTAAAACCCAGACCTTTTCTGGAATAGCAAACCTTTGTCCTCAGTTGAAAGCGAGTAACTTTACTGACAAGAACTTGGTCATCCCATGACAGAAGCCAGCACCAAGCAAGCGGACAGAAAACCAGACTCTAGATGGTGAGGATTTCTGAATTTAAAGGATGCTTGGCATGCTCAAAA
Source organism: Dolichotis patagonum (assembly GCA_004027295.1). Taxonomy (NCBI): domain Eukaryota; kingdom Metazoa; phylum Chordata; class Mammalia; order Rodentia; family Caviidae; genus Dolichotis; species Dolichotis patagonum. Next base: position 54,117 of record PVJX010010731.1, read on the forward strand.
AAATCAAATTAGGAAAGGATTCATAACAAGTAAAGAGATGTGGGAACTAATGACTGAGTGGATCTGAGTCAGATTCGGCGCAGTTTGTGGAAAGACAGTGAGGCACAGTCACGCACGCAGCAGAGATCTCCCCACAGACCAGTCAGAGCTGAGGCAGGCTCGGTGAGGCCCAGGAGCACTCGGAGAAGTTGGACGGCTGAGTGTTCTTGGTTAGTTGACAGTGCTATGTGTTAGTACACGAAGGTTGGGAGTTGGGGATCTTGGCGTGCAGGGAAGGAAGGACAGGAAGTCTGGCTTGGACCAAGAAGGAGTCTCATAAGGTGTCTTTTTGTGGCTTCTTTGCCATGCTGGGCCTCTGCTGTGATGACTAGGCAGAACCGTGTGGGGTTCAGAAACTCAGAATGAAACACAGAGTTCCAAAAGAGTGGGGACAGAGCAAAGCCCAAGTGCAGGGGACAGAGCAAAGCCCAAGTGCAGGGGACAGGAGTCCACGAGGAGGAGCACGTCCACGGAGCACTTTCTAGGTACAGTGGCAGGGTTTTCCAGAGTGGATAAGCACCGATCTAGTCCCTGTGACCCCAGCAAAGTAAATAAACAGGAGGCAGCTTCTTTGCAAACTGCAGACCAGACGTCCAGAGATTTGGGGTGGGGGTTCACAGGCTGCCAGAGAAGCACCAGGGCTCACGGCACAGGTAGAGCCAGGAGACCGCACCACTGCACCCCAGATGTGCCAAGAGGAAACCACTGCCAGCATGGAAGTCCAGACCCCCGTGATGTTCTTTCAGACATGAGAGAAGTGGGGATGTGGTGACCTGGCTGGGCAAGTCAGTGGACCTGTGAATCACAGAGATCTAGGAGACCCATGCCAAACCCTGCATCTAGTACCAATCAGAAAGGGCTATCTTCAAGTCTTCTAGCGAGAATTAAAGCAGATTTCTGATAGGACAGCCTGGACCTGACAGCAGCCTGAGGGGCGGGGATACAGAAGATGGCTGCTGCTGAGCTCTTGGCCAGTTATGCTCTCTTTCACTGTGGTCTGCTTTCTCCTGCAGGGTGCTTTCCTGTTCCTTCTTTCAGTTGACCCACACTAATGCAGAAGATGTTTCCTTTCCAACCTTTAATAAATGTAAAATCTTTTACACTTGTTTTGTTCAATACTTTGCTCAGCCCAAGAAGAACCTAGAAGGAATCTCTAGAAGGTCCCACAACTCCAGAACCCAGTGAAAAGGGAGAAAGGGAAAGAAAAGAAAAGAAAAGAAAAGAAAAGAAAAGAAAAGAAAAGAAAGAAAAGGAAGGGAAGGGAAGGGAAGGGAAGGGAAGGGAAGGGAAGGGAAGGAAAGGAAAGGAAAGGAAAGGAAAGGAAAGGAAAGGAAAGGAAAGGAAAGGAAAGGAAAGAAGGAAAGGAAAGGAAAGGAAAGGAAAGGAAAGGAAAGGAAAGGAAAGGAAAGGAAAGGAAAGCAAAGGAAAGCAAAGGAAAGCAAAGGAAAGCAAAGGAAAGCAAAGGAAAGCAAAGGAAAGCAAAGGAAAGGAAAGGAGAGACCTGCATCTCGGCGCCACTCTTTGGGACTGGTAAGCCCGCCCTTCATCCGCAGGGAACTGCCTGGAGATCAGCATCTGGGCCAGGTCTGTTTGGGCCCGTAGCCCCGCCCTTCACACCCAGGAAGTCTCCCAGAAAGCAGCATCTCAGCCTGTCTCTTTGGGACCCGAAACTCTCAGACCCGCAGAGTGGCCCGGGCT
>PVJX010010732.1:0-35650 GCA_004027295.1 Dolichotis patagonum
GATACCATCTAGAAACCCATTTCAGCAATTGTGAACTCTGACACATGGCTAGATTTCTACCTCTGTGTGAAACTCTGTGTGAAAGACTGCCCACTACTGGGTATGGTGGTGCCCACCTGTAATGCCAGCACTTGGAGACTGAGGCAGGTGGATTGCCATGAGTTCCAGGCCAGCCTGGGTTACATAGTGAATTCAAGGCCACCCTGGACTGCATAGTGAAATTGTCTCAAAAAATAAAAAAAGATACAGATAGATAAACAGACAGAGACAGGAAGACAGACTGCCTACTTGGCAATTTATTGTTCCTGGTAGGACATGCATTCACTACCCACTATAAACACTGTTTCCACAAAATAAAATGACCTATTCATTTAGGAGAACAATGTATTAAGGTCAAACGGGTGTACTGTAATTTACTATAACAATGCTTTGCAGAAATTCTCTTCTTGATTTCTCTCATAGCTAGGAGCAGGGATGTGGTCTAATCTCCAATGAAAAGTTAGCAGAAGAGTGATGAAGAGGTTCTAGGAAATATTTTCTTCAATAATGGGTTATCCCTACTGGAATAAATTTCTTTCCGGTATTCCTTCTCCCTGTTTTCCTGCTCTAAGTAGAAAGGGTACTCAGAGGTATGACAGTCATCCTGCTGCCAGGACGTGAAAAGTAAAAGAACAAAACAGAATACTTTGAACAGTAGAGCGAATGAGTAGAAAGGATGTGGGTAACCACTGAGCCCTGGCGGTACCTGTAGACTGCCTTCTTCCATGCGTCTTGCTCTATAAATTTGGAAATTAGGGAGGACAGACATTCAGGCTTTTAGGAATTTAGACTCTGTTTTAAACTCTTTTTCCATTTTGATTGTATGGCTGGTATTTCTTTTATTATGATTTCTTGTTTGAAAGTGGCTTCAACATTCATTTCAGGTTTTTCTGAACTCCACATTTAGTCAGTGTTTAAAATGAATTTAGCCCGTGTTTACAATGATCATGTTTTGCAAGATTAGCAGTGTGAGGGGCCACTGGCCTGCACACATTTGAAAAAATACTGAAACTACAGTATAGACGTAGTGAAGGAGTCTTGCTACAAAGCTGTTCCTAACTAACAAAGACTGCAGGGTGAAGTCCAGTAGGGAAGAAGGTGGACTCCGAAGATCTTACTCAACGCATGCCTTTGGGGATTTATATTACGTTAGCCCAACATTGTGGAAATCTCATTGTTTTCATAATTAAACTAAAACAGTACACAGAAATTTAAAATAAATGAGATTTTGTCCTGATTTTGATACAACCACATATTTTAGAACATAAGTGATTTACTTCTCTAGATTCAAACCCACTTTTTTTTTTATTATTTTTTTATTTCTATTTTATTTATTTTTTTATTTTTATTTTTCTGGTACCAGCAATCAAACTCAGGACTTTTGAGTTTACCAGGCAGACACTTGTGCCACTGAGCTATATTCCTGGCCCAAGACTCATTTGAAACGTGAGAATTTATCAATTTATGTATCCAAAATTATAGAATATAAGTATTACTTATTATATTATATCCGAAACTATAAAACATAAGTATTACTGATTATATTCGTATATCTAGTAACACATGATTTGTAGTATTGTTTAACAAGCATCTAGTGCCAAACTTTTGCAATTTAGAAACCAAATGTATAATGAAAAACAAGAAAGGACCAGCGTGGTAGCACATACTTGTGATCCCAGCACTTGAGAGAATGGGACAAAATGACTGGGGTGAGTTTGAGGCCACTCTGGACTACACAGTAAGTTTAAGTTAGCCTGAACTGAATTACAGAGTGAAATTTCCCTGCTCAGTTAAAAAAAAAAAAAAGAAAGAAAAGATAATTTAAGGCAAAAGAAAGTTTGCATTGAATACCACCATTCTTGCATGTTGTTTGTTCAACATTCTACTAACACGAAATGAATATTTGTAACATCTAAGTGATTTTTTTAAAAAACATTATCAAACTTTGTATACTTGGTTAGGTTCAATGTGTTAATTTCAAACTGCAAAATGCTGACTATAATTGAAAAATGTATTTCATTTTAAATTCAGAAAACAATGGAAAAAAGTGGATGCAGTATGCACATAAAAAGTACTTTTAAAATCAGCAGATGGACCCCCTATATTTTAGTACACATCCGCAGTGGGATGTGTATATTTTTAGCAAGATGTGAAGCAATCCGCAAGAGTATAAGTTACCAAATGTGTATTATGCTACAGCATACTCTTTAGCACCTCATAGTTTAAAAGAGTCTCTTAACAAGAACCTGTGATGTGCCATTACTGTAAGGTAAATTGATTTCATGGGAGTAAGTAGTTCAATAGACTCCATAGCTTATAGTTCCCTAATATTCATTAAGTACTTAAAATAAAGAGGATAGTTTATATAAACAACCACTGAGCTATAGCTTGTGCATGTGTATGTGCATGTATCTTTTAATTAAATTTTTGTTTCATTATATTTAAGAAGAGAGTAACAAGAAGGGTGATCAAACAAATGAGTCATATGTACAAATGAATTAAATATTCCAATAGTATTCATAGAGGATAATACATGTCTGAGTTAATTACTATCTCTAGGAATAAAACTGCTCTGATGGTTCATTTTATTCAGATTTCAAATATGCTCTTTTTTGAGGTTAGTGAATATTTTTTCAATGTGTTTTTTAATTGGAGAAGAGCCTAATACTAACATTAGTTCTTAATATACACAATGCTACATCTTTGACCTTGTATGATTTGATACATAAAATAGGTTAGAAAACTTGTATTTGTTGCTAAATTGCTGAGCATAGGATCTCTGGATGAAAATCCTATCCCAAGAAACAAAAAGACATTGCTATGTCAAGATCAATCAGGATACAACATGAAATTAGTTTGTAGTTCCATCTAGTTCTTGGTGAACAGTCCTATGTATCAGCAATTGTGAAAACCAAGGTGACATTAACCAGAATTCAAGTGCAGGTACCAAGTCTTACTGCCTATCTTTTCCACGGTAGCTTTACTCCTTCCAAATCCCAATAAATACTACTTGTATTATACTCATCTCTCTCTTTGTGGAAGCTTGTAGAATTGTATGAAGTTGTTTTATTTAATTCTAATCTCACTTTTGCATCAAGAGTCAGTGACATCATCAACTCTGTGCAGAGAATATTGAAAGACAATTTAACAATGTACTGCTGTATCAAGTGGCTAATCAAAAAAAAATTAAAGAAAAAAACTTTTCTTGGATAAAATAAGACTAGGTAAAAGTATTCATCAATAAGTTAATCTCTTCATTTTTACAGATAAAGCCAATGCACAAATTTCAAGTAAGACATAGATGCAACAATATGCTGACTGAAAAAGGAGACATTATTATTCAAATGACTTCCAGAAGAATTTGTAGTCTACAAATTATGGTTCTTATGTAAGAATTTGTCTTTATGGTAAATTTATTTGTTGAATTAAGCGACACAGAAGTCTCATACTGCAATGGCAGAATGTTGACCACAGCATTCAATCTTATTCCTGGATATGGAAACTAAGTGTTAATATTATCTCATTTATAAAATTAAGCTTACCAATCTTATGTTATTTCACAGAGACCTCATAAAGTTATGAAAGGCACCATAAATAAACTTACTTTTAAAAGTCTTATGAAAAGACTATGGTCATTGCTTGCTGGGAGTAGTTGAAGCTGGAAATTGACCACACACGCAGGGCTGCGGTGTGGCTGGGATGTTCCTCCGGAAACAGACAGCACCTGGGTCAGCCACTGAAGCAGTTACTACAGTACAGGAAAACACCAAGCCCCTACACAATCCAAGCAATGGGTTGCTAGGCAGCGGCATTGAAACTGACATCCTTCCCAGCATACAAATAAACATACCACATTGGTTGAGCAGTTCCTTTCCTCCCATGGGGACAGTAAGGGCTCCACGTGACCCCAGCTTTCCAGCCTCTTTATTTTCTCATCCTCTCCTGGTCCTTCACCCCAAGAACCTCAGGAGGTGCATAGGTAATGGCCATTGCTATTATAAATTTGTATACATACACTTATTCACCCCTATTAGACTTAGTCTACATTTTAATATAGTTATCACAGTAAAAAAAAAAATCTGTTTTCCTAAGAATCATCCTGTATCTATTTTGCTTAATAAAACGTTGGAAGTTTTAGCTCTAGCACTTCCTCCACTAGAGTGTAAATACTTTGGGAAAAGGATGACACTTTACTTACAAAATTAAACAGCATTTATTACATAAGAATGTCTTCAAACATGTAAGTTAAAAAGTAATCAAACTTAATTTGCATTTAAAGCTTTTTCATTCCTTTAAACTGGAGTAGATCTAAAAGATTCAGCCTAATGTTTTCAATTCATTTTGAAGACAAGAAAGCCAGTTGTACTGTGTATTGATAACACATTGCATTTAATTTTATAATGATCAACACGTGCAAAAATTAAGCTACAGTTTACTTTCACATATTATTTGAATTAGCAATTAACATTTTAAAGATTGATCATTTGATTTGAAAAATTATTTGAAAAATTCTATGTAATACTTTTCAATTTTAAAGGCACTAAGTGTACAGCTAAATAGAACTCCATATTTCAAATCCTAAGTAAACTATTATGTGTTTTGAAGGACAGCAAAATTATTTCATGTGAGCACAAACATAGCTAAGTACTGAAAATCGTGCTGCAATAAAAAGAAAGCACAGTTTAAAAACATATAATTACCATTAAATTAAGAAGTTAGTTGTTGGAAGTTGATTCTGTTAATCTTTAAGAGCATCCTATATTCCTATGTTGAAGTTCTCAAACACAGTATTCAGAATAAAGAAGACACCATGTACAAATGTAAATAATGTGATAACAATGGAATGAGCTTTTGTGTATCTTGTTCCCTTTACAATCTTGCCATGAGAATAAATAACACGGTGTTACTTTTTCTTAAAAATTGTCCTTTGAAAATGAAGTATTAAGTATAAAGTCTTTCTTATTTGAATTTTCTGACTTTGAAGGTGAAAGCTAAAAAAGTCCATGCTGTCTTTCATAGACACTAACAACATGAAGGAAATGAGGGAAATGAAGAATGTATGACAATTGTCCTGCTCTTTTAATTTATTCTGTCCACTACTGCCTGCTTGCACAAAATGGAGAGATTTCCTTGAGAGCAGATCAAAAAAATGTATTGTAAGTAAATGTTTTATTGCTTGATAGGACATCATCAAAAGTGCACTTAGATAAGCACTGAAGTTGAGTCTTTTGATGTTTTTTAATGGAACAAAGACATGTGTTAACATTCAAAAAATGTTTAACTACGGTTGAAAGTGCAATGATGCATTTTTACAAAAAAAAATTTTAATTCCTAAGACTATGCCATCGTTCAAGGAACTTAGAAGCACACATTATAGGAAACATTACACTGTGAATTTTAAAAATAGTTTTTTAATTTCTTTTTAAGTTAGAATATGTTTGAATATTATAAAAATAGACAAATGAGTACAATATTTGTTTTTAATTTTAAGCACCTTATTGCAAAACTAAACACAAAGTAATATCTGAATTCTACATTTTAAAAAAGTCTGGAATGATTTTAGTTAATAACAGTAAAATAAATGAAATTGCTCTTTGCATTTAGTTACAGCAGAAGTGACAAAATTAACAGATACAGAATATTTTGAGAGAAATTTTAGGACAATGTTAAAATTAAGGCAACCTTACTTGATTTAGTGCCTCCAACTATTCTGAGCAACCTCAGTGGACAAAGCCATAGATAGATGAGAAATCACTGCAGAATTGTGTTTGAAGTAGTCCTTATGACAAAATTCAAAATATACATAATTTAAAAATAAAAATTTACCTTTGTTAGAACTAACTTTTCTCCTCTATACATGGTGGTATTTCTTGCCTTTATATTTGACACTTTAATACATAAACAGACAACTAGATCTTTGTAATATTTAGCATACTTCTACCTAGAAACATTTTTAATATACAATATAAAAGAGAAGATCAGATGTCGACATCCAGTGCATAATGCATACTTGATATTATCATTTGTCATATTTCATATGTATAATGCTGGGAAAATTCCCATTTAACAGTTATGCATGCACAAAATCAAATTAGCACCATCCTCGATCTGACTGCAATATTTTGATCTATATTTTCACTTTTATAACTCCTATGACAGTTGGCTATACTTTCAGTTTATACTATGTTTGCAACAGTAACATAAAAACGATAAGCATGTTATAATGCAGATCTATCAAGCTACAAAGCCATGTTATTATAAGTCTTGTATGAAACATCATATGTAAATAACATTATTACAGTATTAACGTGAGTTTAAGGAAGAAAAACTTTATGCTTAGGCCACAAATGGTGGCGCGCATGCCTGTAATCTCAGCACTCTGGAGGCTGAGGCAGGAGGATCATTGAAAATTCAAGACCAGTCTGGTATAAAAAGTGAGCATAAGGCCAACGCGAACTACATAGCAAGACCCTGTCTCAATAAATAAATAAATAAATTAATTAATTAATTAAAATAAAATGAAATGAAACAAAAAACTTTGTGCTTTAGTTTAAAACAGAAATTTGTTAAAGTTAACTAATAGATTAAAAGTAGATAAGCCTTGTTATGGTTGCTAAGAAAGTTTTTAACAAGTTGTATAAAATAATCCATGCTATTTTAAGTATGAGCAATTGCAAATCAAACCTATGGTCATTACGATTTTCAGATACTGCAACTCTACTGTGAATTTCATTTGACAGGTACATTTTTCTCCTTACCTTACCACTTTGTCATTGATCTTATGGAGCTATGAAGCCCTTTCTTCTAATTTCAAAGTAATTGTCCATAAACTTTATTTTCGATTACAGTGAATACACTACCTCTCAGAATTTACTCTGTTTTGAAATAATTTAAAAATTCTAACTTTGCATTTAAGTATCCCATAATAAAAAGTATGCCAATGATGGGAAAGTTTCTATGGCAACAACCTCATTATAATGCTCCTCCTGGGATAGTAACCTGATTGAAAGTGTTAGTGAGATGTTGATTATAATGGAGCCTGGTGAACAGAAAAAAAAAAAAAAAACTGATGCACAGCTAATATATAAAATAATGTATTGATTTGTAATTTGATAAGCCATGCATATATGTTGGAATATTGCTACAACAATTTTAAATGGAGATTTCTTCATTGCAAACATTGTTTTTCCTTGGTGAGAAATTTATTCCTTGTGGAGAGGCAATATTTATATTCATAGTCAATTTCTAAAATGACTTTTTAAAAATAAATATCTGCTATAAGAAATACTCAATATATAAAGTACCAAATAGACAATACAAAACCATTTAGAAAAAAAATTACTGAAATCCAGCAGTATGACTTCTTGGCCTTTTGACTAAGATCAAGTATGAAATCCAGCAGTAACAGTATTGTATCTAAAAGCATGCCTAGATTCAGCATAATTGTATTATGTGTTTTATATATATTTTTGGTCTGTTAGTCTGTTAATCTGCATTTATGATAATTAACTTTGTAAAGATTTAAAAATAAATAAATCTGATGCTAGCAGAAAACAAAAACCAGAAAAAAAAAGGAGAAGAAGGAAAGAAATTAATATCTGGTAAGCTGCAAAACTCCAGATGCAACAGAAAGTAAATTTTCAAAAGTAAATTTGCCCCATTCATTTCTTGGAGAAGTGGACATTGGATGACTAAAATCAATTAATGCCCAGTTGTGTTTCATTGTAAAATTATGATTTAGAAATTTTAATTGACAGAAATAATGAATGGCTACAATATCTTTGCAGGTTGAACTGCATTTTAAAACAAGTAAAATAATTGTAAGTAAAAAATGAAAGAAAACCACATACCTCAGTAAATGAATGATTAACCTCTCCCCTCCAAAGCAGAGAAGAAATCCTAACGACAATACCCAAGCTGCCGTAATATTTCTTCAAATGAAAATAAAATTAAATTGATACTTTGAGATTGATTTTGATTGTTTACAAGCTGCTTCACAGTTAGCCTTCCTCTTAAAAGGAAGGTCTCATTGTATCCCTACTCCTGCATATTTCTACTTTCCTTTTGTTTTGACAACAGCAGGACTTAAAAATGCAGAAGAGATGAAGGGAGAAAGGAAATCAGTAAGAGAAGAAGGAATGAGTAGAAAGCAGATGTTACAAATAAAAGTAAAAGACAAACACTTCCTTTTAAATTGTTCTTACATATTAAACCCCAATCAGCTGCTTTGCCGGGGGAGGAGCTGGCATGTGAATTTAGGACAGAAGTGGAGGTAAGTGTGCTACAGAGGTGCACGGTGTGAAGGTAAATGAATGAGCAATGGATAGTAGCCTGGCTCATTCTTAAACAGTAGTGACTGTGCCAGTGACCAATGATCTGGAAATCAGCTTTGTAGGTTGTCAGCCAGATACTCTCAAATGTGTAACAGGTTCAGACTCTTCACGACATAGACTCTTTGGGAACGGTTTAGGTACTGGCTTATATAAGAGCTACATAACTTGACGTTGGCCACATTTGCTCTTCATAAAAATGGAATACAAGACGCGTTACTGTGTCTATCTCTCTGCATATGGTACACATATTTTGACATAAAGCATATGCTAGACATATTTTGCATATGTTACACATATTCAGATCTAAAATATGTGATATAGATATGTCCTGATAAAATGGGATTCGTGATGACTTTTCCAGTCCTAAAAATCCAGATGAAACTATTAAGGAAAAAATAAATTGGAAGTTTAATGTTCTACTAAAGCTATTAGCAAGATTACTTTAAAAAATAGTTCTAGAATTAACTTCAGACACCAGCTATTGCTCAAAATTAGATTCAGTTATGAAAGTCAAAACTTAAGCAACAAGTCTAATCACTTCACTAATAGATCTTAGCTTTGTTAATAGATCTTAATGATTTCTGGGTACTGTTAAAATTTATGTGCTTACTTTGGCAGCACATATACAAAAATAAAATTTATACTTCACAAACTAAAGATCTAAAAGCACTGAGTTTACTAGAAAATGTCATAAGCTATGAAGGCAATTCCAAAATGAGAATTGCCAAATTGTCCTGTGCACATCAACCATTAGTAGAACAAGTTTTCAGATTGTTCTACTATTCTATCTTTTAGATATTCTGTGGAGAAAGTATACAGGATGTTCTCTGAGTACTGACATTTTCACTACCAGGGGGTGGGGGCAACTCCATTAGTGTTTTGTTATCGTAGACTGTATTTTATTAAAGATTAATAGAGTCACTCTGAGATGACTGCAGTTCAAAAAGAAAGGAATTCAGTATTGAGACATCTGAGCTCCAGTTTCTGTGATGCTGTGATACTAACTGACCATTGGACTTCGTCTGAGTTCTCTCTTGTGTAATGTAAGAGGTAATATTTTTACATATTTGTTTTTTTAAATGATATAAATAGAGTGAAAATGCGTTTTCAAGTTTAAAGCAGCATCTGAAGACAGAATGCATGCATGCTTACAACCACAGTGGGAGTCATTTTATACTCCAATCATAAATTTCTTTGTCTTCATTTTAACTGCTTGAAAATGGCATATAAAGGAAAATACGAATATTGCTCAATTGGGTAATTTATTTACATCAAACTGGAGATTGCATTAGTTAAATGTACTTAACATGATCTGATAGCCATTTCTAGAAAGGGGCTATATTCCTTCAACTTCTGGGTAAAAAGAGTGAAACTAGTGATATAAATATTTAGAAATCTCCAAATTAATCGTACTACTCATAATGGAAATTTTAGCTCAGAAATTAGGTAGTGATTAGAGAATTTAGAATGTGAATCTTTTATTATTAAACTCATGCCATAAAGATGGATCACACAGTATCTAAAGGATAGAATAGGATATTTTACTTATATGCAAAACAGTGTTTCCCTAAATGTATTCCATACCTTTAATCGGGTACAACAACTGATAATCATGTCAAAAATGAAGTATTACCAAAACTAAAATAGTTACATTTTAAAAAGTAAAATTTCACATTTGACATGCAATTTATGTGAAAGAAAAAAAGAAGTAAAAGTAATGTAGCAGCTAACCACTTTCTAAATTACTTCTTGTGTTCCCAGTTTTATGCCTGCTAGGTACAGCTATGCAGATAGTCCCTTCCTTCCTTCCTTCCTTCCTTCCTTCCTTCCTTCCTTCCTTCTTCCTTCCTCTCTTCCTCCCTTCCTCCCTCCCTCCCTCCCTTCCTTCCTCCCTCCCTCCCTCCCTCTCTCTCTTTCTGGCTCTCTCTCTCTCTATTCCTTTTCATATGGAGGAAGAATGTATGAGGTCTTATGATACAAAGTTGACCCTTTGAATGAAAAGTTGTATTATGGTGAGCAGAATTTTTCTGCTATGTCAGTAACTTTACGAGCTTCAAAGAGTCATGGGTTAATTAGTTTTTATTTTTAATACCATGTCTTTTAGTAGTTGAATGATTTTGTTTAGCAAAATGATTTTGTTTAACAAAACAATCATTTTGCTTAACAAAATGATGTTGTTAGCAAACTATCTTATATTTTTTATCTATCTTAATTTCCTCTAGATGACAAAGTTCTAAACATTATGCACATTAACTAAAATTATTAACTTGAATTATAAAAAGTAATTAGGCAAGGTGTTAATATAAATATTTCTTGTATATGTATTAACCTTATAGTCTCTGGGGAACCAGACGATCAGACTGATATGTAAAAATTGTTTTTTAATATCAAAGTTCCTATTTACCAACCATTAATATTCAGAATAAAACTAATTTCTTTTTGAGCACTGTTGCAATAATTTCTTCTTTAAAAAGAAGGCTAACTCTAATCATAGTATTTTTGAATATGTGAAATTATACTTTGAATTTAATACATGTGCTTTTTGCAATTATCCAGGAGCCTAACCAGAGTTAATTTACAATGCAATTTGTTTTTAAAATGGAGAAAGTCTTAAACAATTAACAAAATTACATACGGATAGCCATGTTCATTCATAAATACCATTTAATATCCTAATTCTGTAACAACACAATGATGTTATAAATAAACATACACTAACCGGCATAATATTTTAAGTTGGAATATATAAAAAACTGTAATGAAGACAATACACTTAATGAATGGCATCTCTGACTTCATGTTATTGGCTCACTCTTATGCACTGTACATAAAGAACAGTCAAATTAAATATTGTGCCCGTCCGTGGCTCATTAACAGGACCTGTTGGACATGTAACAGCTTCCGCACAAGTGTTTGATCAGGACTCTGGTGCACACTTGTTGAGGTTCATTTACAAGACTGTCAGGTAACTAAATGTATTTTCACAGCACCTTCCAAATCTTTAATCGAGCAACATCTAATGAAGCCAAAAGACAATTTATCAATTCTTTTGCACGTCCTCACTCAGCAGGATATTCATGGAGACAGAAAGATGACACAACCTTAGCAGTGAAAAGAGGGATATCTATAATCCGTGTGTCACCAAATAAGAAGTTCAAGTGCCATTCTTCAGTTCAAGAGGAACTTGAAGGAGAATTTGTCTTATTACAGGGTCCACTAATGCCAACTCTAAATCCCCAGGCTTTCATGGCAGAGTTCGTAAAGTCCCCACTTACACTTGTGAAAGGGAAACTTTCATAAAATGGATGCACAAAATGATATCCATCGACATTAAAAGCCTCATCAGTTATTTCTCAGCAATCTATTGCTTTTGCATAGGGGTTTATTGTGCTGTTTGGCAAGAAGGAAACTGGCACCCTATGATTTAGCACAGTCTGGCCTGAAGTCAGTGTTCCAAGCAGTTCCTTTAAAACTGGGCATTTAACAAATACTAGATGACATTCTGTGGGTGCATATATGGGGCAGAGATGAGTTTGAAGCAACAGACTCACAGAGATATTTTCAGGCGTTTTGCTTTTAACTAGTTACTGTTATATTTGCACTACAAACTGTAATAGGTTTCAATGCATTAAAACTCTGTCTTTTCTTTTGCTTCAGTACATTAGGGTTACTCTGCTTAGGGACACATTCCAAGCAATAAGGACCACACATTTCCTCAGCCTTATATTCAACCAATTGTTAGAAGCAAAAGTACAAATGACAAATAAATACACGACACAATGCTGATCATGAGAACAGTGCGAATTACAGCAACACTGAAATTCCAGCTAACCCCAGAAAGAATGGCCATGATCAAAAATTCAAATAATAACAAATGTGCATAAGGTTGTAGTGGAAAAAATGAACCTTCTACATTGTTCATTTTTTGCAGAAGTGCAAACTAGGACAACTGCTATAAAAATCAGTATGGGGATACCTCAAAAGAGTAAACTGATAAATTCCTTTCAATTCCACTATTCCTCTTCTAGGTATCTTCCAGAAAAAGTTAAAGACATCATATCACATGCTACATGCATATCCATGCTTTATAGCAACACAATTTATAGTAACCAAAACGTGGCAGTAGCCTATACGGCCATCAATACATTCATGGATAAAGAAAATACAACATTTACACACAAAGGAGTATTCCTATGACAAAAATAAAGATAAACTTGACTTGTTTGTAGGAACATGAATGCACATTGGGACCATATGTTAGGTAAAATAAATCAGATACAAAAATTTACATATTACAGGAATTCTCCTATAGAGAGACCCAAAATAGAAATAAAGGGCAAAATAAAGTACAGATAGCAAGTAGTGAACTAAATGTATCTCAAATGGGAAGCAGATAAAGAAATAGTGAAAGAAGGGATGGATGAAGGAGGGAGAAGAAAAGATGTGTTATGTACCAGTGACTCACAATGAATGTAATCCAAACATGATAATAAAAAAATAGGACAGAAAAAAATAAGCAATGAACAGTTCACGTCTTCATTATTTAAACATGAGATGTCTCATAATACAATCCTAAAATGCTGTGTGAGCAGGATTCTTCAAGGAGTTGGGGAAATGATTCCTTCTGTTTTCATCTGTTTGAAAACGCCAAACATTTTTCAGATATTCTACATAGATACAGAAATAAAACTGTATGCCTTAAGCTCAAGGAGTTCACACTCTAAGAGAAAAGATAGTAACCCTAGACAAAGACTGACTGTGCTGTGAGAAAATATTCATGGTTGATGTGCAAAGGCAGGAATGAGAAACAACGCAAACCCACTGGAGAGGAAGGCAGAGGGAACAGCAAGCGCCAGGTCTTCTTTATCCCCTGGTGCCTCTCCAACAAGACATTTTCTAAAGATAACTGGAAACTATTAGAAGGCTGTGTATATAAAGTATGTTTAGTTTACCTAAAAGGCTGGCCTAACGGCAGGAAACCAAAATGGACTGACTTCCTTGTTCTCTTTAGTAAAATTATACAAATATGTACTTTGTATTTGACAACAATCAAGATATTTTCCTTGATACCCTGCATCAAGTCCAGCTAGTTATTGATTTCAATCACTTTTTTCATTGCTAACTCTCTTATAAGCCTAGGTAGCTTGCAAAATGTAGAATTTAGGACAAAAAATCAATGAAGAGTCTAATAATAATTGTCTATTGAATTTTCTACATATGGTTGAAGATTTCATAGTTATTTCAGTATAGGAGACAAACATTGATAAAATGTTGAAGAGATCAGTCAAAATGATACAGTTGGTAAAAGCTTTATGGAGAGAATTCATGAAATCTGAAGTTGTACACTTTTATTTAAACCAAAATATTCTGTTTATACTTTGAAATTTTCTTCAGTGTCTATATTTTAATTTGGTTCTCTTGTCCAACAGTGATACTGATTTTGCTTCTATTACAATTACTAATATGAATATTTTCATAAAATTTATTCTAAATAAGGATATTAATTCACATTTTCTTTGAGCTTGCATATTGTTCTGGCAATCCAAAGCTTCATTATACAAAATTCCATGTAACTATCCTTTTCAAAAACACTTAGGTTTATAAATGACAGAATTTGAAATTTCACAATATTTCATATGGACTTCTCTTAAGGTATCAAACACCAGTAATAACTAAAATGCTTGGTTACTTGGACACATCATTACCAATACTTTAAAACTAGGTTGACTCGTAGATTATATGTGGCAGGGCTGGAATGTAATTTTGTTCTTTCTAACACAAAAATGATTTTTTCTTATTAAATCATTTTTTACAGAGTTCAATTGTACTTAACATCCCTGTAATAAATATTTTTAAACGGTAAGTTGTGATTAAACTAAGTTTTCTGCCACCTATCGAAGTTAAGGAAATGACAATTACACAAAGAAATAAAGATATATGAATTTAATTCCTTTAAAATGACAAAATTAAACTGAGTTTCTTACTTCCTGGAATAACAATAACTCTGCAGAGTGCTATATACTTCCTAAAGTGCTTCCTTATCTTCTTCAGTTTTGTAACAAACCCTCATAGTATGCAGTCATTAGGAGTATGTTCCACGTATAAAATCTCAGTTTTGGAGAAATAAAGTGACTTGTTTATAGTTTCCCTGGTAGGAAGCAACAAAATCTAAACCCTGGATACGAACCTAAATCTTTGGTTTCAGGACAAGCTATATTCCACTAAAACTTTAATGTCACTGACAGATGAAATACATCATGAATTAAAACATTTCTTTTTGTCATTTGCATTAGCACTGCCTACTGCCGCATCTTCTCTCTCCTCCCTACAGCTAACCCCTAAATACTGTATCACATTAACAAAACTTCAGGGGCAATACTGATAACCTTGAATGAACTGGTGGCAATAAAATTTTATAAGTTAAAGATTACATTATTTCACAAACTTCCTTAGTTTTTCAAAGCTGCTATTGCACCTTGTTTCTTTAAAAACTGATAGGATGTATGCGGTGTCAGCTTCTATTTAGCTAAAATATGGAATATACACCATCGTATAGGTAGGTAGATGGTAAAAAACTAACATACAGGTTTACAACTACATTGTTATAATTTTACCTGAATTAAATTAGACAGACATGCTAAAATATAAATGAAAATATATTTCTGAGAATTTTCTGCATTTAGTTATTTAATTTCGTGAGAAGATAAGGAAAAAAAGAAGGATAAAGAAGGAAACTTTGATTTCTTTCATAGTAAAACAGTTGTCTTTTAACAGTTTCTATTGTTTGTAACATTGCTTGCATTATAATAAGATTATGCCACTCAAGAAGGTTAGCATAAAATGCATATATAATTGTTCAATCATTTTCATATACATTTATATTAGATATTTTCCTAAATAATTTGCTTCATTTTTGATATTACTATTTTTAGAAAAGTAGCAGACTTAATGCTACCAATATATCTTGATGGTTCCCAAAGGTTAATTAATACATCGCTTTTCTGAAAATCAAATAGCAAATGCCCTTTAAAAAAATAAAGGGTGAGACAGCTTAAATGCAATTTATTAGAAATTTGGCATAAACAATAAAGTAGATTCACTCTGTGAAATGAAATTTTCCTGTGATTTTAGAGCCTCTATCATTATCACAAAGTATTTTTTTCAATCAGCTACTGTTCATTTTCAATTTCACATGAAAGGCCAAAATTAATGATTACCTAAAAAAAATCCATATGATCTGTTTTTTCAAGTCCTCTGCTAAAAAGGTAACTTCCAAATAATTTATTAATAGCTATGCAATAATTATAAGAAAAATCCATTAAAGAAATTCACTAAACCATGGGTTGTCAATGCCACTAGCTATTATCCTACTCTCAAAGAAAGAAAAATCTTTCATCAAGGGATGAAGAGAGAATTGTCATTTTTTGAGTCTTTGCTATTTAATGATTATTTCATAACTGTATTGTTCTACTTTCCTGTATTGGCTTTCATTTGAAATTTAGGTTTCATAAAGAGTTTGAATGACTACAGGATTAAAGGATCCAAGACTAAAAAAGCCAAACAAGGACATGGGACCCTCAACATATTTTCATACACTACCAGGGGGTCAAGGGATTTTTCTCTTGCTCATTTTTAAATATACTCTTTATTAATAGTTTGGTTTTTACATCAGTTTTTCTGTCATTTCTGAAAATCTTACATAGAAAGACAAAAGAAGTGAAATTTTTTTTTAAACTTTACAGATACCCATTGTTCCAGAGACCTAGTAATTTAATAATTTTGGTTTTAGTCTTTGTGAAAATACACTTTAAATAATCCATTCACTGAAATCATTGGAGTCTTATGTTTTGTTTATTTCTCCAGTGACTTCAGGCAAAGACAACTGAGTATTCCAAGGGGTGGTTATTTCTCTGGTCACAGAGACTATGCAATGTAAGATCTGTCTTTGGTTACTCAAATGACGTCATTCTTTTGAATGGATTTTTAAGAAACCAGTGTCCCAGTTTGTAAGAAACACAAATCCTTCCATAGCACAAAAAAATCATCATAAAGACAGACAGAGGAGGAGAGAGAGGAAGAGACAGAGCAATTGCCTTAAGTAGAATGAACTTCAGTGGACAAGGAAATGGTGCATTTAGATTGGGCATTGGAAGGGAAGCAACAGTTTCCCAAAGATTGCTATTGCTTAATGAGATCAGTGACCAAACATCCATTATGTAGGATAAACACAACTCCCTGCTGGCTCCCCAAATCCTTCTGCCAGTTGGTGGTGATGATGTTTTAACACTCTGTAAGAGTTTTACTGTTTTTATTCTATTTTTAAAACATTGCAAGAAGTCTTGAATTTGCAAGGAAAATATAAAAGCAATATTAATACAGTATAACAGACATTCATTGTAGCAGTTCTGTTTCATTGCTCTAGTTAATGCTTATATTAAGATACTATCAGCCGGGCATGGTAGTGCACACCTATAACCCAACAACTGGGAGGCTGAGGCAGAAGGGTCAGTGTGAGTTCAAGGCCAGCCTGGGTTACATAGTGAGTTCTAAGCCAGCCAGAAAAATATTCTGTATCAAAAAAATGTTTGAAAATGCTTTTGAGAATATCTGTCAGTTTATCAAACATGAAAAATTTTAAAATATTGGCTTATTAAAATAAGTATATCTCCTAAGTGGAAAAAAAGCCCATAACACTGTACATAGTTTTCCTAGGACTTCTTGATTTTACTGCTTTGCACAAAAGTGAAACTAATACTTTTGGCTTTAGAAAGAAAAAATACATTTTAAATATTAAGATTATTTTATTTAAAGGAGAGTTGTTCCAATTGAAAAGGAAAACAAAATGTGCATTAGGAATTCTTCAGAATTTCTCTACCTAAAGAGAAATGATAACATCCAAGAAGTATAATTTCAATATTCAAATGTGATATCTTGTTTGGTTGTTTTCAAAATCTGTATGGAATGATATGAAGAGTTAAAAGAGATGAAACCAACCCCTGATTTTAGACTTCATTCTGATTTCCTGATATATAATCTTAAACATACAGACTCTGATGAGAAAGCAAACTATCCTTTGTGTAAAATTTTCATTTAGGAGCACTGAACGTTACTTGATATTATACAAGCAAATCCTTCTTTCTAGGGGAAAACCTCATACTTTTCAAGGGTAGTGTAACATTCATGGAGCATAAAAGAAAATACATGCCCCTTCTTCCCCCACCTGTTTACTTTAAAAGTAAATGTAAAATCTTGTATGGGTAAAAATAAATAGAACATATTTGAAAGTCAACCTTTGTATTCAGTCCACTCTCAGAACCAACACAGTATGCCATCCCACAGGACACTCAGCATGAAAGCCACTCCCTGGATGGAAGCATTACTGTGAAGTTAGTACGCCACAGGAGACACTGTCCATTCTAATGCAGTCAGGATTGTGGGAGTCTCTGTTAGAATGCAGTTGAGCATTTTAAACTATTTGATGAAAAATAAATTACATTTTAAATGGCTAACCTCAGGAGAAGACATGAGAATCTATATTGAAATATGTTCTATAACAGGAGCTTTTCTCCTATTACAAATTAGTTCATTAATTATATTTATGGATTTTTGGATGACTTACTTAGATGTATTTTTATGTGTATGGTCACACACACTAGGCAAACATTCTACCACTGAGCTATAATCAGCCCTTGAGACAGATTTATAAGCCATCTTGGATTCACTGGTTATAAAGAGCATCTCCTACACATCTCACTCTAAGATTTTATCAATATTCTCATAACAAAATACTGAAACAACTATTGGATGTTGGTCCTCTTGCTCTTCACTAACTTTATACCTACAATTCCTTCTGCTCAAGAATGTCACCTGAGCAGAGTAGACTATGTTGATTATAAAACACATTTCCAGACACCCACCACCCCAGATTATGGCACAAAGTTTGATATGTACAGTGAAGGCTTAATGTCACCCCTTCCTCTTCCTTCTCTGCCTGGTTCCTCTGTGCACTCCTTTATCTTTATAGCCCAAGAGCTCTACTGCTACAACTTTATTAGACTTTTCCTGCTGTTGGCAAAATTGCAACTTTAGGAAATTATGTGTATAATAATGTAATTATGATAGTGCAAAACATGTATTAATATTGATTGCTTTTGCTTTTTTAAAATTCTTTTATAAATTTTTTTTCTTTGTGAGACAGGGTTTCACTATGCAGTTTAGGCTGGTCTTGAACTCAGTCTATAGCCCAAACTGGACTTGCACTCACAGAAATTCTCTTGCCTCAGTCCCTGGAGTGCTGGGATTACAGGCATGCACTACCATGCCTGGCTCCTTAAGCAATGACTTTAATTTGGGGGCTCACATACAGTCATACTAAAACTTTTGAGCTTTTCTGTGAAGTACATTCACAGAAATTCTGACAGACTATGTATGTAGGTTGGTATCAGGTAATAATGAAATACATGCTGATTGACTTCAAGACCTAATCTCTTAACCACAGACCTAATGTGTGCTTTATAAATTGTTGGGAACAGTTCATGTGTATATTTCTGAATCTGCCATACAGTTTTTTCTTCTATCAAAGTGAAAGCCAAAACAAAAAATGATCCTAGGACAAACAAGAATAACATCATTAGAGAGCTGTTTGTTTTTATTTTATAATACTTAGTACTTTGAAATACTTGGTAACACTTAGTACTTTGTACTACTAAGTAAAATCTTTATTATTCGTGAGCCAATTTATCTAGAATAACTTAAATGTTGTGTCTTCACTTAACTCATACCATGTGGTGGTATATTTAAACAAACCAAGAAACAAGTCCATCTATTTAAAAAGAGACCTTAGAATAAACATCATTGCTTTTCTCTTTATATAATTTATTCCAGTCTTAAACTTTTTGATCATGCATATCTGTCTTGGTTTCTTTTCTCTCTTTGCTGGGGCAAAATACTCAACATCCAAAATTAAGGAAGGAAAGGTTTATTTTTAGCTCACAGTTAGTAGAGGTTTCAGTCCATGGTAGGGTGCTGTGGCAAGAGGGGCAATGGTGACAGAGAACAGCAAAAGCAACAAGAGCAAGAAGTTGGGGAGGGCAAGGCTCTTCTCCTCCCTTACATTGTATGCCCAGTATTTACAAAGTGAGGACCCTGGTCCCCTGCCAAGTCACTTCTGCTCAATTCTCAAGTTGACACAATGATCAACAATTACAATCTCTATGAGACATAACACAGCTCCTGTAAGAGTAGATGTGATTGCTACTAGTGCTCACTGCTACTAACAAGTTTCCATTATTGGAATGGCTACTACTGCCCAGGCACTCTTTTTCCTGACTTCAAAAGAATCAAACATGGTATATTTCATTATCCCCACGTTAGAGATTTTCGGCAATCCAAGGTCTACTAAGTGCAGAGATCCAATCTGTTGCCACTGAGCATTACAGCAAAGCAGAAGCAGAAGATCACTACACTACATGAGACTGTATTCCCAGCTCTCATTGCACTAGTTTTTAATTAAACTATATACATACATAGTTATTTACATGCAAATACTTAATAACACCTATGAAATATTTTGTCCAGCAGCGTTAAATATGATCTCCAATCTAATCCACATATCTAATATTCAGTTTATAGAAAATATTGATAATAGAGGACCAGGATATATGAAAAAAGCAAATTTGGAATATAGAATATTCCACAAGTGGAACAATTATTTCCAAAGAATAGATCATGGAATAATATATGGAGGGGATACTATCCATTTTAAAGGGAGAATCAGGAGACAAACAAACCAAAATAATGCACAACTCATGATTACTTAGGAAAGAAAATTTAAAACAATATAAAAACATTTAGGAAAAACTAGAGAAATATAAAATGAGCAAGAACGATCAAGGAAAAGGGAGATAAATGAAAGCTTTGGTAACTTCTGTTACAATACTCACTCCTAAAATAGCAAACAGCTTTATATATCACTCTGACATTCCAGCTTACATTGACTCTTCCACTGTTTAAACATAACAATAATTTTTCTGAAAGAAAGTACTGCTAGATAAAGTTTTACTCCACTGGATTCCAACCATTCTTCCAACGGGTTCTTCTGCTCAGTGTAAGGATCCACAGTTGGTAGGACAGAGGCCTAAGGCAACAGTTAGTTTTGTGCTCACAGGTTCCACAAGTCTTCTCAGAAAATAAGGGTGTTAACTTGCAGGGATTTGTACTGTAGTACAATTTCAGTGTAAATTAAAGAACTAAGGTATTCTTAGAATATTCTTTGAAGTTAATTGTAACTCTATACTCCTATTGCAAAATTCAATCCAATTAGATGCTAATAAAAGCAAGTTTGCCATCAACTAGCAGGGAGGAGAAAGATCCCTTCAGGGGTTGCAGACTGAGTGTAGGCTCAGCCCATCTTGTTGAGGTGGGAGTTTTTATGCATTTTTCTCCTTATTATACCAGCCAGGAAGTAGACACAGAGAAAGGCTCAGTGACTTGCCCAAGGACAAAGACTGAGTCAGACACAGAGCTGGGAATAGAGCCCAGTTCTCCTTGTTCTCAGTGTACAGCTTTTCTCACTAAGCCATAATGCTTTGCAGATGAATCATTTCCTAAAATGTATTAAGTTGTTAAAAAAACTCAATATGGGTGTTCCATTAGTTTCCAGCTAGCTCTGTTTTCACTACCTTACTAGAGCTATTATCAGAAACCAAACTATTGCTCAGTTATGTAATTCTACATCTAAATTGTTTAGACAATACCTTGTTAGAAGTGGGTGTATGCAAATACCTAAGATGAATCAAAAAATTTAGTGGGTGAGGCTGTGCGTGCAGTTTCAATATGCAGAGAATGGATAATGATCCTGTAAAAGAAGCTTGCATAAATCACCAGAAAGCTTAAAACAACAACAACATAATACTGTGTTCATATGGACACATACTGTGTTCATATGGACACATACTGTGTTCATATGAAAGGGCATTAAAAAACAAAACAGGAAAAGGTTTATAAATTAGAGCAAAGGAAATTCAAGGCTTTGCAAGATGCTAGACACTTTTAAACAATCCTATGCTTTTTCTATTAGTAGTGATTTTACTAGTTACTTCATTGAAAATTCTAGACCATGGAATGACAATATTCTTTTTTCATGGCAATTATTAAAGACTATTATTGTGCTAACAAAGCCAGGAAGGGTATACAGGCCAGAGGCTAAAACTGTTATGTCTTTTAACTCTGATCATTGGAAACATCAACCACACCCCACTGTAGAACCTTTCTCTACATCCCTCTGCATAGTCAAGATCAACTGATTGAGCCACATACAAAAGATCAAAGCCATTTACTATCTCTAGCATTTCCATTTCTGTTAAATCCCCATTGACAATGCAAGATAAGAATCACTATCTACAGCCAATTCTTCTACCAGGTCTGACCAGACCTTTCACAATTATTCTCCGTATGACTTGTTTACATTTCCTATCTGAATGTGATCATGGAATTGTTGAGGAGGGAGATATCTTTTGTCAAGCAAATGTGCCTAACACAGGTTTCTTTGAAAAAAGATCAACAAGTACAGAAAGAATGAAAAACACACTACCTGACCCTAAGAAGGATCCAGGTAAACAGCTCCAATAATGAGACACATTGGCAGGCTTCTGGTAACACAGAGAAGGGTGGGCCTCTCTGTGCTATTCTTGTCAACAACACATAATCTCCAACACAGAATGAAGCAGTATTAGGCAAAACCACACTGCAGAACATTCTACCAGAGAACTGACCAGTAGTTCTCAAAAGAGCCCAGAACATGATGCTAAGTGGTAAGACAGAAGCTGTCAATGATTAGAGGAACATAAGGAGACAATGACAGCAGAATGCACTGTTAAATCTAAATTTAATGCTGAGATAAAAAAGGAGATTCATGGGCAGGCTGTTAAAAGCTGTGTAAAGTTTGTTCTTTAATCAATAACTTCTACTATAGCAATGTTACACTTTTAGCTTTTATCTTGTCTTATAGATGTGCCTTACGTTTGACATTAGGGGAATTGGGTGAAGATCATCCTGGAACTCTCCATACCAATATTCTGAAATTTTATAAGTTTAAAGTTACTTCAAAACAAAAAGTGAAAAGAAAGTACTTTGGTTCAAATAATTAGTTTGGATATAATAATTCTCATGTGAAATCCAGATATAAAATTTAAGGGCAGAGGCAATATAGTATGCAATTGATCTTAGTCCAAGTATTCCCAAGGAAATGGAAGATGAAACACAAACCTGAATGTGATCCATTTGTGTCTCCCATCAAGATGGCATCTTTGCCATCTTCATTTCACTACACAACAATTTGCATCTGCTTCCCTTTGTTTCCCTTCCACATTTCAGTAATGATCTGTATGTGTCATGGTGATTTTTTTTTATAACTCTGTGGTTGTCATTCATCACACAGAATACTTTTTCACAAGCCTCCTGGGATACTGAAGTTGAGTGAAATCTCCTGTTAGCATTTCCTCACCACTATTAAGAATTCTGTTTCTCAATATGCAGTATATCAACCATTGTTAAATTCCCATCATCTTGTTTTGAAAGCCTATGTTGTTATTGTTTGAGATTTCTTTTTGTTGTTTGTATCTTTTGCTTTTTGTTTTTTTCTCTTTTAAATTAAAAAAAAAAGAATTACGTTTCTTAGATGACCTTTAGTGATAGATTCATAAATCAGTCACAATTGAGCCTAATCTTATAAACCTAATGAGTCATTAACAATATTTTCTGGTACCACTTTCTCTACACTGATTTTGCTTTATGGGGAGAGGAAGTCGTGGTAACAGGAATCCAGAACCCCGAGTAAGTTCACCTGTGTATCCTTCCCAAACTCACATTTGTTACAATAATCACTTAAAATTCCTAGGCATTATGCTAACCTCTCTCTACTGGCATCTCCAGTCTGCAATAGGACAAGCACAGAGTAATCTCAGTGGGACTAAGCCACCTTGTGTTTTTGGTCTCTCAGGGCTCCACTGCCCCATAGCAGCTAACAGCTCATCTCCCTTAGCATTGAATCCATCAGCTTTCCTTTTCGGCATCCTTTTTGTTTTCTCTGTGCTGTTTAACCGGATCAGCAATGCTCAAGATTTAGGAAATTATATACAAAAATCCAGATTTTCTACTCTCTCTTGCATTAACCAAGGTCTGGCCACTACGGTTATCACTTTTGCACAAAGCCAGGATATGAATATTGGCTGTCCTTTTGGACAGTGAGGATTTTTTTTCCAATCTGCATATCACCTAGAACATTTTCACTAGCCTGAGTGCTGCATGTTTTTATGTATGTGAAACATGGCCTGCATCTTGCCCTTTAATTCATAAAGGTCAGTAAGTAGGTTGGAGTGTTGTTATTTCTCATGATGAGTAAAGAAATTTAAGCAGCCTTTTCCAAGGCTAGGGATCTCAAAAGCTACAGCCAACTTTATTTTCCTCAGAGAAACAGGAAAGAATGTTGTCAATCATTATATTTTGCCTATAGAAGAGAGGGAAAAGGGCAGAATTGCTACTTCAGGTTCTTTTATATGACTTCTTGCTTTTGAAGGAAATGTTATTGCTCTTACAGACTGAGCTCAAATCTCACTTACATCGTGACTCTTGAACACAGGTTTGCAACATGGTAATACAGCTATAGCTGCCGTATTTCACATGGAAGAGACTTTCACTAATCCCTTTGGCAGTCATCACTAAATCTCAGTGAACTCAAGTAGCTTCAGTCACTGAACGTCTATGTTTGACTTAAGTGATTTTCTTCCTCTTGCTAGATTTTAAAGGTAGCTTGCTAGCTTAACTAATATCTGAGTGTGTATTTATTTTCCTTGGCTCTGTACAGCAAGTTTCAATTTTGTTCTAAGAGATCACACTATTTCTTCCCCAAACACCTTTTATTCTAACCATGTAGTCAGTAATTAGATGTTATATTTACCTAAAACATAAATAGATTTCTTATCCTCACTTTGAACCTTTTCCATAATCCCTCCCACATGAAAGGAGCAAAGTCCTTCGACAGACCTCCCCGTGCTGTGGCAGAGTTCTAGACCGGAAGCATAACTCATACCTTGTACTCATACATATCAAGTAACCCTTCCCCTCGCTGCTGTTTTCAATTACTCCTATCAATTTATTTCCAAACTTTATGAAATCCTTCTGCTAAAGTACACAGCGAACAAATTTAGGGGGAACCGCAAACTAAATATTAATGCAAAATCTCGCAGTGTCAAATTTCATTTGGTTCACTCACTCTAAGACTTAATAAAAATTTGGTGTATATTTCTTATTTAAAATATTCCGAGCATAATGCAGATTGCTACATGTCATTTTGGTCATCAATATTACAAACTTAACATACGACTTTAATGAGTACTAGTTAGTGAAACATGCATCGTACAAGTTAATAAGAGAAGATACAGTCACTCTAAGACCTAATAAAAATTTGTTGTATATTTCTTATTTAATATATTCAAACATAATACAGATTTCAGCACTGAAATTTTGGTGCCAAATTATCAAACAGGGTTTTGACAACGTGAATGAAAAATGAACAAAACTTACAGTTACACAAAAATTAGATTTCTGCACAGGCAACTAGCAAATGTCTACTAAACTCACATGTATGCTCTTTATACAACATATAAATTGGTTGAGATATTTTGCTTTGATATTTTAATTAAGTATTTCTAAAATATTAAGTACCTCAATATTAGGTCACTTTTTTTTTGTTTTAACCTACTATTAGGTATATATCTTCCCTTAAATCTAAAGACATACCATGCTTGAAAAGTAAAATGCAAGTTATCTTTTTATGTACCACCATCCAGAATCATGAAGCATTTCCAATGTAATTTCTCTCAAAGAAGTAAAATATCTCCTTATAATGTTGTTAGTCCCCCAATATTAGGTAAATTGTGTTTAAAAGAATTGAGTATTCACGGAAAGCTGCCTGTGCAGTGCTCTATTTGGACATTTTATAAATGTGAAAAGAAACAAAATGAAATAATGTGGGGACCAAGCTGGCACTCTGGTGGTACGATGTAATGTGGATTTTAATATCAAGTTTTAAAATTAAATTGCATATCATTCAGTTAAGACAGAGAATAGAAGAAAGAGCAGCAAGGAACAATGAATAAATTGCAAGTACCATCTCTCAAGAAAATCTTCAAATAACTTAGGACATAAGGTAACTTAATTGGCTTAATGTTAATTGTTTCCTTCAAACAGTATTCTGTTCTCTCACACAGACCCTAAGCTCTGGTATTTTTCTTTTTCCAAGATGTTTATACAACAGCTCTCCTTTGTCTTTCTTCTCCTTTTACATTCTCCTTCCTTTAAAGTTCCAACAAAACCTAAGCAAATGGAAAGTATTTGTTCTGTAGCCATATGCACGTTTTCCCTGAAAATTCAGCGCTGTACTGTTTCTAAGCAAGTGTTTGTATTGTTTGTCCTGGTTTTAGTGTAGCTGTTTCTATCTCCAGGTATAGAAGCCACACTGAGAACAGTAAATGTTAGGTATTACATTTGCTCAATGGGTGAATGCAGGAGGACAGGTCAAGGGCTGTGACTGACCAAGAAGCAATACTTAGTAGGTCATAAATTCTTTATTAACAGGGATTCCGAACCATAGATTCACTACCGTTGATGCCAGCTCCCTTTTCTTTCATACAACTCTCTTGGAATTTCCAGTAAGAGTGATGAGTACAGAGAGTGAATAGTAGCTCTCATACAATTTCCTCTTTTCTAACCTAATCGAATATTCATAACCAAGAACTTGACTGTCAGTACAAATCCTTCTCAATCATGTCAAGGATTTAAGATCCAGCATTTTCTTTAAAAAAAACTGAGAATTTTCTCCAAAAAAAAGCAGAAATGAGTCTCCATAGGCCAATTTCTGTTTCTTCAGTTGCTACTAGTTTATATTGGCAAAACAAATCAGCAAAATAATTGCTGAATGTTCATTGATGCTCAGAATGTTTTAAGTGTATTATTTTAACTAAATTTTTAAAAAATAGAGTCAGACTGTACTAATTTCAAATGTGGGATTTATACATGTCATATAGATAAACATAGAATAGGGAGATGTTCTTATGGATTGTGAGATATAACGACAGAACAGTTAGAAGGGCAACAAGGTTCCAAAGTTCACATATGACTTTAGTAAGTCTTACATAGTGAAATATGCATTGTATAAGCTAATAAGAGGTGATAAAAACTTCAAGGCATCTATTTTAAAATAACCTAATTGTATATTACTGCTTAAAATGCTAACCCTTAGCTCCAAAGGTTATGTTTTGAAGCTTTATTGCATGCCTTAGGCACATATCTTGGTCACTTTTCTCCTTGCTGGGACAAA
This sequence comes from Dolichotis patagonum, assembly GCA_004027295.1. NCBI lineage: Eukaryota > Metazoa > Chordata > Mammalia > Rodentia > Caviidae > Dolichotis > Dolichotis patagonum. Next base: position 26,749 of record PVJX010010732.1, read on the forward strand.
ATTCCCAACACTCATACCATAAAGGAGAGGTTACTTTCAGAAGTCTAAATCCATGTTGGGCTGTGATGAACATGGGAAGGAGTATGAGGCAAGGGCTTGTCATGGAAGAAAGCTGCTCACATCACGGTGGCCAGGAACATAGAAAAAGGGAGAAACCATGGAGGCACATACTAACTTTCAGTCATGCCCCCCATCACCCATCCCTTTGAACCAGACACCACCCACTAACAGCAAGTATAGCACACCTATAATTCAATCATCTTCTAAAAGGCCCATCTACAAGCACATGTAGACTTTGGTGGAAAATCCAGACATAAACCATAACACTTCCTAACAGAGGGAACCATATTGTATTCATTTTTATAAAATGTTATTGCATGTACCTTTACATAAAATATTCCTAAACAAAAGACACGAATTTCTTCTCTAATCATTTTTCTAATGCTGCCTTTTCATCCAAGCCACCACATCCTCTCCAGGTTAATCATGATAACCTCTTAAACTGGATTTACTATGATCTTCATGTTTTCCTTTAGCACCAAGTATGATTTCTTTACAAAATGTATGATCAAGTATGGTGGCACACCTGTAACCTCAGTTACCTGGGAGAATGGGCAGAATAATGGCAAGTTTGAAGACTGGAAAAAATAGTGAGATTCTGTCTCAAATAAAAAGGGATTGGGCAAGTGGTTGGTTCTATAGTGTTTGTCAGCCACGCGTAAGGCCCTGGGTTCCGTTGCCCAGTGGTACACAAACACACAAAGTGAGTTATATTCTCTTCACTGATTAGATATCCTGTTTAATTCATTGCAGTCTGACGCAAACCCACCCTCACCTCAGGTGAATCTACATGGCCCTAGCTGGCCAAACTGTCTTCATTATAAATATGGATTTGCCCATTGCCTGTCTCTATTACACACATATAGTTTACTTCAGACAGTTAGGCCTTCTTTCCTTTTTGAAGAAAATGCTGAATTCATAACTTACTCTGAAGGGTTTGCATGGGAAACACCTTTCATAAATTATCCTGTATCATCATTAGACTTAAAACTTAAGTCACCATACTATAAAAAACCTATTTTTATCACTACCCTTCCCCATAGCATTTTTCTAATCCACATTACATCATTTTTTCTTCTTAGAAAAACTATTCACTTAATTGTTTGCTTGCCATCCATCTTCTCCCATAACAAGCCTTTCATCAGTCCAGTTGCTTTGTCTAACTTGTCTACTTGCTTCATTTTCAGCACCTTGAACAGCGCTTATCACAGTTGCTCAACTATGTTGCATGAGTAAGTAAATGAATGACCACTAATGACATGAATTGCTGCAGGGATTACATGATTTCAGCAGGAAAAAAATGAAAAAAAAATTAAGGCATCTTGAAAAATATAAGGTATTTTGCTGTTAGCAAATAAAATTACATTAAGTTAATGACATAATGAATACAATAGTGTACACTATTACTACTATTACTACTACTACTACTATTACTACTACTATTGCTACTATTACTACTATTACACTATCACTATGACATAATTAACACAATCGTGTACCTAAGTACACTATTACTCCCTAAGTAGTGCAATGCGATTATATCACAAAGTATTTTCACAAATATGTTCTGTGCATTCATGGAAGGTGTGGAGACCCTGAAACTTCTTTGCTCAGCATGTGCTTCTGCAGTATTCTCTGACACTCAGGTGATGTTCTCACTGGGCACCCAGACTAAAACACACATAACAGAAAACCACATGTCTTCATTACCTTATGTTCTCCCAGTAACAAGAGCAGCAAGGGGAGCTGAAAGTGTGCTATGATGTTGGTTATTTCACTGTCAGAATTAATTTCAAAACATCTGGCAAGATCATTAGGAAATGAAAATAGGAAGAAAACATCCTAGCAGGGAAAGGAGTTATAGCATAGAATGTAATATAATGACACGAAAATAATTCATAAGTTCCAAATTTTTACATAGTTTTTTATTCATGAGTGTTTGAAATATATAATGATTACATTCATTGCAGGGAGTTGACATGCACATAACATGTCTTATTTCTTGCATGTTGAAGTAAATCATCATATTTGCTCTTTAAAAGACTGTAAGACATCAATATTGTGCTGGTGAATTATTAGCCTTCATTTTACAATTGGAACTGTACATGGATTCAAGAAGCAAGGTTAACCTCTCAATTATTCCACATAAAAGTCTGAGTTTCAGGTGAAATTTTCCAAAATATAGATGCACAGGGCACCAGCCTGTCATACTTTCACATGATGAGGCATGAATCTCACCCATGAATTTATGTCGCTGTCTCTGTACTTTCAGAGCTTGTTGTGATAAAATGACTTAAACATTAAGAATTAGATAAAGTAGAATATTTTAACATAGAGTACTTGTTACTGTAGCATTTTTGTGCTAATAAAATATATCATTAAAATGGTTGGAAATGCACATAAAATCTTAGATAATCTAAAAACATAGTGTTTAAACCTTTGGAACTTATATTTCAGCAAAAGTTTGAGATTCCTGCAGTACTTGATCTGTGTTTGCAGACGCAAACGCATTCAATAGATGTCAAAGTTCTCATCTGTCTTGTCCTTCCTTTCCATATACATCCTAATTTTTAAGAAAAATAGGCCATTCTAAACACATTTTTGTTATCAGCATTATGCCTACAGCGTTTCTTTCTCACAAATACCTTAAAATACCCCAGGAGTCTTCAAAGCAATCACAACTAAGTTTTATTTCTCTTTGCTTCTGCTCCCCCACCCTCATTTTTATTCTCTTTTCTCATTTTAGAAGAAAAGGCTAAGGTGACAAACTGTCATTAAAGAAAAACTCAGCGGTAGAAAAATTCTTAAGGAATTATGTATTCGTATCTCTAAAGTTAAGCTGTCTTGGAAATCTTGAAGGATGTCAATGCAATGTGGAAAAGTTAGGGAGCTATGTCCTATTGATTGTAAGAATAAAACAAGAGACGATCCGTGGTACCTTGATCTTACCTAAAGAAGAAACATATTCTTATGACTAGAATGAGGTCGTGTTCCAACAATACCTATCTTTGGTCTGAAGGTGAAGCCAGTCAGGACAATGAAGTGCATGCAACTCAGGGAGAGATGTCTGACTGTTAATAAGAATGCACTGTGAGATGAAATGGAATTTTAAGATCTTAGCAAGGTAACATGCTCTATCTACTTCTACAAGTTATTTTTCTCTCTTAAAGATAGGAGAAATTATGCATGAAAATCTACTTCCTTAAAGTAAGGCATATTGTCTTCTATAATGAGAATAGTTGCAATATTATTCTTATATAAGCTTTTGTATACACAGGAATATTCAACCTCATATCTGAGAAATAAAATTAAACAAAGAAGCTTATAGTAAAAATATATTAATTGAGATTACTTATCTTTGTTTCTACAGGTGAAGACGATTATCAGAAGTGTTACATATTAATAGCTATTTAGGAATATTTGAGAAAAATTTCCAGATATTGACAATACTATATCATTTTTCAACAGCCAGAAATTTTGATTATTATATAATCTTTTGATTTTTATTTAGTTACTAATCAATTTCATCAACTGCTTTACATAGGAAGGTCAAAGTTAGTGGTTTTATACAAACAGAATCCAAGTAAAGAGAGGAGAAAGTCCAAGTCAAGAGGAAAAGAGAGAAAAAAACTGAGAGGAGGTGGGAAGGAGAGAGAGGCTGAGGAAGGATGAGAGAGAAACAGAGCTCAAGGCCATATTTTCATGTCATTGAATTAAGAACATAGCAATAAAAAATAAATACATATACTTTTACTTGGCCTTACAGCTATGCTGGTGGTAGGCTGGGAAGAGAGGCCACCAAATCACTTGTAAGGAAAAAATATTGATCTACAATTATGAAGACAGTTTGTAGAAAAAAATTGTGTTAACAGCAAAAAGGTGTGTATGTTTTGAAGGTTTAGCCTACTTGCTTTGATGTATGGCAGAATCTTCTGAAGTCTGCAGTTCTATTTCTCTATATAAAAGGTTCAGATGTACTTGAGTGAAATTAACATATTATTTGAATGAGAAAGCACAGAAAAGCCAGAAAAATTATACGTTTTATTTTCAGTATGATATTTTTCAAAGGTAATTGACGTAAATATACTTGGCACAAATTCAATCTAGTCAAAAAGTAACCTTTAACAAGTCAAATTGATTTTCAGAAATACATTTACTTTGTATTTTAATTGCTGCTTAAACATTAGTTTATTTCCAGTAAGTTAATTAGTTTTAAATATCTCCTTCCAAAATTAAAAAAACAAACTTGTAGAAGTCCAGAAGACCTTTAGACTTTTGATTTTTGATTACTAAATTGCAGTTTCATCCTATGCCTCTACTCAATTATTTGTTGTATAAGTTAAACTTAATTATAATTCATGCTATTTAGCTCCACAGAGAATGATAAAAAGTGGTGGGTTTGATTAAGTTTTCCTCCCTTCCCTACCCAAACAAAAACAAAAACAAAAACTTGTCATTTGCTTTATTTGGACAGTGAAGTAAATGGCTTTTTTGTCATTTTCCTCATTTCTTTAGGAAACAACTGGAAAGTTTCTGAACCATCTCAAGTGGAGATGACTATTTTCCAGTAGAGTTTCTGCCAGCTACACATTCTGAGTAACCCATCGTGATGGTTCTCACCTTTTGGCTTTCTTTTTCTTTAGCATTCTTGCTACAAAAAATATTGTTTAAAATTCTAACTATTGAGTGTATCATAATCACAGCCTTGCAAAATCAAATACAATTTGATATTTATTTTCTCCACTGCCAGATTCTGTCAGTCACTCTACAATATCTGTCACATGGAAAGTCATTAGAACTTTTTTACGTGTTGGGAGCTGGCATATGTTTGAAAAATTTCATTTTACTTTTTGTTTTTGTTTTTCATGGCAGCAACAATCATAAAAATGGACATGTTTTTACCTGGATTTTTAAAAATGAATGTTTTATTAATAAAAAAATGTTCAATTTTCAGACCAGAGTGGCATTTTTACAGGGTCTGTGCAAAGAAGCCATTTTAGAGGCCATGTAAATTAGATGGGTTCCATTTAATGCTAAATTAGTTTGACTAATGGCATCATGTTGCTACAAACATGTTTCAGTTTTAGTAATTAGTAAAGTAATTCTTCTTTCTTTGAATGTATTTATCTAGAATGAAGACAAGTGTTTCCTATATATAAGAGTTGTTTTGACAGAAGGCATAGAAGATAAGGAAATCTATCATTATGCATGATTGATGCTTTTACTATACAGAATTTCACAACCAGAAAGTACATGGAGAGAGGGGTATATCTCATAAAAATGAAAAAATTAAAAGCAGACACATAAAAATGGATACTATTAAAGCACTACACTCTGTGAAGATTCAGTAACAGTTCAACATTGTAATCCTCATAGAAGACCAAAACATGGTCATGTTAGGTGAATTTATTTATTTCTTTTGGTACCAGGGATCAAACTCACGACCTCACACTTGCCAGGCAGGTGTCTGTGCCACTGAGCTAAATCCCCAGCACATAGGTAAATTTCAATGGAGTTTATCTTCATGGTTCATCCTAGGATCTGATACAAAATTAACAAGGTAACTTGCAAGAAAGTAATGTCCTGAATCGAGTATACTCTAAACTAAAAATGTCTATATATTTTTACCCCAAAATATAAGTAGTATTTAGAAAGTGTTATTTTATTCCTAACAGTACATTAAAAATATAACCATTAATAATATCACTTATCATCACCCTAGGAATATTCATTTAAAGTGAGAAATAAAACTTTCACCTTGACTACTATAGACAAGTTAACACTTCAGTTTCTTGTAATATTCTCACATTTTTTACTCTCTTTGAGGTTCCATTACATTCAAAGCCATGACAATGGCTGTTTCTTTAAATTATTCTAATATTGAAAATATATTCATAGGGAATATATTATGAAATTAAAAAAGAAAAATAATTTTGAAAAATTATTTTGTGTAAACAGTTTAATGCCTTCAAGAATACAAATTATACTTCAGACTTTTCCTAATTTTAACTTTAGACTTTCTCTCTTCTCTATTCTTTTTCCTTCTTTTCATTTTTGCCATTCATATTTTCCTTATCATTTTAACATATTTACATTTTTGTTTATTTTTCCCCCAATTCTTTTATTACTACACAGTTTCAGTTTGAGTTTGATAGGAACAAGGGAGGAAACAAAGATTAGAGACTACTGTAAATCACAGCAGTAATGAAACTTTGTAGAATATAAAGAGACGTAGATAATAGTGCATTCTTTGAGGGGAAAAAGATTAAAATTTTGACACAAACATGATTATCATTATTAGATTTATACACAGACATATTAAAACAGCAATATCAGCCTGAACTTCCTTTGGAAATACAGCTCCATCATGTATGAGACTCAAGAATTTAAAGCAGACTAACTTTAGGTTTATCAATCCTTTCACTTTACAGAAACCTTGACAGTTTAAAATGTTTCCTTTTAAAGTCTTAATCTTTATTAGGCAATACTTTGATATGATATAGCATTGTTATATGACAAATTAGTTGATTCTAAGTTAATCTGATTCATCTTCCACTTTTGAATTTTTGGTTGCAAAGATGTTTCCTTTTTCTGATGTGATAAAATCTAAATAAGAACTGGCATCCACCTTACTTTGACTCTGAATCATTTATCAATGTAATTTATGAAAATAAAAAATATGTAATTAAAGGACAAGTATATCAATTAAACTCACTAAATATCCAAGTTATTTTCCAGTACCTTTCTATTTAATGCAATGTTTGAGCTTATACTTATAAACTTACAATGGGAAAGACAACACAGGTGAATTTAAAGCAAACATGCCTTATCCAATCTCCATGGTTTAAGAAAATACTCATTCTCAAATATGTATTTGGAGAACCTAAGAGTGATTTCACATTTTTTGGCAGAGAGCTAACTCTTACAAAACAACTGATATTTCTACAGGACTATTCTGGACCTCAAGGACAACTGACAGAAAAAAGTTACATCTCCTTAACCTCTTTCTTGAGTTTATATTCCCATATCTTCTGTTTCAGCAGTTCAGTGAGGGAAGCTTGCCATAATGCAGCAGTAATTTTTCACTAACTTTCAACAATATTTCTTCCGCCTCCTCCCCAATAAAGGTAGGGCTCACACGTACCACTTTTGATAGCTAGCTGTGACAATTTACATTGTTTTCTAAGTTTTGAACGTTAAGTTAAATATACATATACAATAGTGGTCAACTGATGGTCTATCTAGAGCTATTTTTAGTTGCCTTATCTGATAAAGTGCATCTTATAATGACTTTTTTCTAAAACAAAATGAACAATGAATAAATGATGAAAATAATTACTTTCCATGTGACTTATTTACATCTTAGATGTTCCTCTCCTTCATTGAGGTAAAAATGGCAATAATGTAATCTTTTGAGTGATTTAGTTTCCTATCTTGGGAAAAAAGCTTGAGTGTCTATATGTTTAACTTTTTGTTATGTGTAAAGTTACCTTCATGTATTCATTTCAATCATAGTGGTAACAGCACCAACCACCAAAGCAAATACAAAAGCCCAGAGGACTTAGTTCCATGTGAGGTCAAAGTCTGGAGACTGGGAACTCCATGGGAAAGAGCCCAATGTCAGCAGTCTGTCCCTGCCATTTTATTTTGCTAGCACACTGGGCTGAAAGCTTTATTGTGTTCATCTGCTCTGGTCGCACTTTAAACATTCTTATTAAGAAAGGTGGAGAGCCATTTGTTCCAGATCAAAGACATCATCATTTCACGTTAGGGCTATGGGCTCCCATTTTACCACTATAGTTTTCAAATATTCCATACCAACTTCAAGGCAATTTAAACAAACTCAGAAGCTACAGAAGTAGGTTGCAATGATACGCTGAAAACATTACTGCCAGTAATTGGCACATTTTCTAAAGGAACTCCTATTAGTCCCACCACCGGCAAGGAAAATCATAGGTGTGGAGATGTTATAAAGACTATAATCTGGTTGCCACTGCAGGTTAAGTAGAAACACTACAATTCGGTCCTCTATTCTTTTCTATAGTGAAGTAATAATTTTTAATCAATCCATAATTTGCCTCTTATAAACACAGTCACTAAATTCCCACTGCAACATTTTGTCTCTTTGGTTGGCATTGACATCTGGGTATTTTTTCGTTCTTTCTTTCATCTCTTTTTTTTCTTAACTACAATAAAAAGATGAACATTTTTAATCAATATGAGCTCATTGTATGTTTAAAAAATAGATTTATGATACTTCTGATTGTACTTTAAGGAGTTAACTATTCCAAGCCTGGTATCAAGTAATCATCCTTTTTTTTTTTTTTTTTCAGTTATACAAAGATTACCAAAACTTACACTGGGATTCTTGGTTTTCCAGATCAAAAGTTTACAGAATGTCTGTTTATTCTAATTGCCCCCTCTTCTCCCCTTCGCTCCCAATATGCCCCCCTCCCTCTACTGTTCCTCAGCTACTTGAAGAAAAAGCCAGAGCAAAGGCCCAGCCGGAGCCGCACTCTGGAGCTGGAAAGCCAGCGGCGGTACCACCGGGCTGGATCGCGCAGCCTTTAGGAATTAGGAAGAAAAAAAAAAAAAGTCAAGTTCAGGCAGGTGCGTGCGCCCTACTCGCCTCTGCACTGGGGGACACAGAGCTCGCCAGCGTCTGCCCCGGGATTCCGGGCGACCGCAGAGAGGGGCCGGGAGCTCTTCCGCCTTTCCGTGGACCTGAGAGCTGAGGCTGAGGTAGCTAACCCGGAGGCTAAGTTGAGGGCAAACGTGCTTCGAGTGGAGAACCCGGAGCCCGCCCGTGAGAGCTCGCAGCCGAGCGCCAGCCCGCGGGGAG
>PVJX010010732.1:35750-56080 GCA_004027295.1 Dolichotis patagonum
AAAAAAAAAAAAAGTCAAGTTCAGGCAGGTGCGTGCGCCCTACTCGCCTCTGCACTGGGGGACACAGAGCTCGCCAGCGTCTGCCCCGGGATTCCGGGCGACCGCAGAGAGGGGCCGGGAGCTCTTCCGCCTTTCCGTGGACCTGAGAGCTGAGGCTGAGGTAGCTAACCGGGAGGCTAAGTTGAGGGCAAACGTGCTTCGAGTGGAGAGCCCGGAGCCCGCCCGTGAGAGCTCGCAGCCGAGCGCCAGCCCGCGGGGAGGCTGGGGAGACGCGGATTCGGACCCCGACCTCTGCCGCGCCGGGGAAGCGCGCGTCGAAGCGCAAGTCAAGTCCAAAAGCTCGCGAGGGGGCAAACTCAGGGCCTGTCGGGAGTCACAGGGGGACCCTGGCGTGGGCTCGGGGCCCCCGCCGCGCTCCCCGGGACGAGGCCAGCGGCAGCGGCCGCGGGTCCGGGCGCGGGCTGCCGGGACTGAAGTTTACACTCGCCCGCCGGCCAGCGGCGCCCACCGGGAGCCCAGGGCAGGGCGCGGGGCGCCGCAGGGCGGCGGGGAGGGCGCTTACCTCGCTCGGCTCCCACGGCCAGCACCTCGGCGACAGGCAGTAATCCCGAGAGCGCGAGCACGGCGAGGAGAAACTCGGACATCGCGGCCGCCCGGGGAGGGAGCCTGCGCCGCAGACTGCTCGGCGGCCCCCGCGGCCCGGCGGCGGCGGCCCGGGCTGGGGGCCCGGCGCGGAGCGGCGTCATTTGCGGATGTCACTGGAAAGCCTTCAGCCCGCGAGTCCGGCGAGCCCGCCGTCTCCCGCCTGGAGCAGGACGCCGGAGTGCACGGAAGCGCGCGTGCGGGCAGCGAGTGAGCGCGAGGAGCCGCCGTGCGTCTCGACTTTTCAATGCAGGGAACGTCTGGTCTTACATCACGCGCGGGGGGCAGCAGAGGCGCCGCGGATGGGAACCCACTGATTAATCACCGCAGCCGCCGCACACCCCTTCGCCGCGCGCATAAATCACCGCTATTACTTAGTAAGAGGCGTTTAGCACAACAGGAAAATACCCCCTCCACCGGAGAACGCCACCAATCACAATTATTTGAGTCTCCTTGAAGGGAAAGTAACTCCAAGCTGGTCCTGAAGGGACTTGGGTTTGCAGAGCCAGCCAGGCGCCCCGGACGCGCTGCGCTGCCGGCCAGCTGGAATTAGCAGCTCCGCGCCGGGCCGCTTCTCTCAGCAAAGCGGCTTTGATCCCTTCGCTCCTCTCCTGGAAGCCGCCAAGAGAAGGAAAACCAGCCAAGGCGCTGAGCTTCTCCCAGGGAAATGGTTTACTCCCCCCAGACACACAATCACCGTGCTTTTGGGATTGCACTTTTAACTTTGACGCTGAGTAGCACCTGGGGACACACACCTGAAACCCAGTGACTCAGCAGAAACAAAAAGCAAAACAGTCCCCAAAGTCACTAAGCATTTCATAAGAAGAGAAGGTGCAAGGAGAATGAAATCTCTAAGCAGGGAGCAGTAAGGCAAGGAATTGGCAGTGTGTTTTGCTGCGGGTTTCTGTTTTTTAAGGGTACCTTGAGCCATATTAAACAGATTTTGTGGTTGGTTTACTGTTGCTTTGTTTTCTTTCTCCATATACAGCACTGGTGGCTTAGAAACTTTGCAAAACCACTCAGATGCATCAAAATGAATCAGTGGAATTAAAAGAAAAAAGAGGGAGAGCTGTCTATACGACCACTTCTCAACCTGATCATCCAGGCACATGGTATTTCAGTTTGCCATTCAACAAAGACTGGCATTAAAATGCAAAAATCTTAGTAGTAGAAAGCTGACTTTCTTCATATTAATGCCAGCCTTCCTCCTCTAGTAACAGATTTGAGATGTTAGGACAATTAAAAAGTACAAGGAAAATATTTTGAACACTTCTGCACTTCACTGGTTGAGACTTTTAGATGGACGCCAGCACTAGGAACTAGCTGTCTATGAGAGTAAAATTATTTCGAGTTCTTTGGAAACTATTTGATTAAAACGAACTAAAGAACACAGAAGTGACTCTAGAACATAGCCATTAATCTGTGGAATTTACCTTTTCAACTTAGTGATTATAAGAATGTCTTTTAGATCAATTTTTTTCATAATAAAAATAAAGTTTATCATCCATTCTAACCAGATCATTTAGTGTCTAAAATATGTATCTTTCTACATTTAGTGTTTTAAATATGTATCTTTCTACATTTATAAATTTGTGGTTTTTGTAGTTATTACATATCTAATTTCCTGTAGGTGTTTTTATTGTTTCATAATATACTATAAAAGAAAAAAAAGGAGATTCCTTTTCTACTTTATGTCAAAATTTGTAGCCTTTGGGAGCGCAAAGAAAGAAAAAATATTTCAATAATGTGTTTCTTTTCCAAGGATGTACGGTCCCCTGTGTTCTATGAAGTACTTATTCATTGGGACAAAGTATGTAGGTGTCTTTCCTGCATGATCCCATTCAGTCAACCAAGAGGTCAGCTATTAGGAAATTTGTATCCACTTAAGTCTTGGCAAGAAAATGAGGAGCGCTCACAAACCATGCTAAAGATATCCAGATTCTCTCTCTCTTGTATTATTTCCACCACTAGCTGTCCACCTACATAGTGCAAGGAAAAGTAGGTTGGAGTAGCACAACCACCAAAGACTCTTTGTCATGTACATAGTGCCACATCCACTTCTGCAGGACGCTCCTGTCAGCTAGGAAAGGGGAAAATAATGGAAGATACACAAGAAAATCTCAGGAGTTATTGTATTCTAAATAAGTGGTGTGCTACATATGCAGTATTCTAAATATGCAGTGTTGTTTAATAATGAGCCTACTATGTGACTTAGACAAGGAAGAGCATGTGATCTCTTTCAGACAATTCGGTTGACTTACATTCTTCCTTGGATGGAAAAACAAAATATCAAAGATGCGTTGTTTACAGGATAGTAAAGTGTAACAAGAGATTTTAAAAGTAATCATCAATCAAACCAATCATGAATGACACAAAACACAAAATAGCCCTAGAAAATAGTGCAGTAAACACGAGATCATACTTACAAAGACATAGGCCAGAGTACCAAAGAGACATGACCTGTGATGTACAACTTTCACTGCAAGTTTCAGTAAGGTACTACGTATCAAACAAAATGTGAAGTTGTATCTTCGGAAAGCAGAAAGACACGCTTAATAAAGACCTAAATGATATAAAAACTACAGAAATTTGATGGAGCATAGATGCTTTGATATAAACCAGTGCTCAAATGGGCACAGAATGTGCATTTAAATGCTTGTGAAGAAAAAAATGTTAAGACAAAGATTTATAGTAAGGATTTTGATTCATGTCCCAAAACATATATTTGTAATAATTCAGCCACAATATATAATGAATGGGTCAAATATTTTCTCCAAAACTGAAATAAAGTCAGTGTTGAAATGAGATGAGATAAAATTATCCAGTATCAAATCATTTATATTTACTGATTCTTCAAATCCAATAAAAAAGACCAATTCATCAAGAGAGAACTTTTTATGAGCACTAGTAAGGTAAATAAAATTCCAGACCAAATTTGAGCTTTAAATTGCTGATTCCTGCTGGACGTGGTGGCGATCTCGTCACTCCTAGGCTGCACAGTGATTTCAAGGCCAACCTGAACTGAGTTACATGCTGAGATTCTGTCTCTGAAAAAAAAAAAAGGATTCCCAGGTTTTGAAGACTATGAAACTTTAATGGATTCTAAATAAATCTTTAATTTTAAAAACAGAATTTATAAGCTATGCTATTAGTGAAGAGAGAACAGCTAGAGTTACTTTAAATGTATTCCTATAACTATTACAACCCATTATAATTTCTTCATTCCAGTCAGTTATTAATGCACAATTAAATAAACTCATTGAACTATAGAGTTTTGGGAAATATTACAATGAGATAAATAATTGAACAAAGTAGATCCAATCATTCTTCCTCTCTAGTCTAAAATAACAAGAATATTAACTATCAGTTAGTGGAAATGTTATACACACTTCCCAATTAGAATCAGACTTTGCCCACACAAGATCAAATATCAGATTTAATTTCAGCTAACTCATTTTATGAGTATGATGCTGGGATTTTTATGGCAGGTGACAATAATTCATGTTGAAACTGAAACTTACAAGTTAGAGGAAGGGTGTTTACATAAACAAATAGTCTGAGTTTCAGTTAGGAGGTGTATGAAGGAGAGTTGGCTGGAAAGCTAGGTTGCTAGGGGTTTCTGTTGTTGGCCTAAGAGCTGCTAAGTTTCTTACCCTTCCTTTGCACACAGAAAAGTTGCCAGGCAGCAGCAGACACAGGATAACAGGAAAAGAGAGAGACAGAGACGGAGATAGAGAGAGACACACAGAGAAACTTTCAATGGGAATATGGGGATTATTGGTACAATTTTGCCACCATTTGCAAAGTATTAGACATTATGGGATGTGGAAAAGAAAATACAGAGTGATGAAATCATCTAGCTAAATATAAAAATCACAACTATTTCCAACATTGTTTATTATTCATTTATTTATTCTGTGGTACCGGGGATTAAGCCCATTATCTCACGCTTGCCAAGCAGGTGCTCGGGCCACTGAGCTAAATCCCCGGCCCATACAACTATTTCTAGTCAAATTAAGTTTGTCTTCTTTTCACTTAGGTTCGCTTTCTCTTTACTGTCATCTGTAAATATTTTAGTGTAGACATAGTACGGTATGAAGCAAAATTAATAGGAAAATATAGCATTCAAGAGACAAGTTTTTAAGACTGATTTGATTGTTTTAGGATTTATCTCCAATTCGATATTCCTTACAGAAGGAAAGGAATATTTACTTATTTAGTCAATAGCAACCAACTCGAAATATTGAAAATATGTCATTTTTAGCTTTATGCTTTCATGAATTAACTTTCATAATAATAATATAGCCTCAAGATACAAATCCAATTTTGCTTTTTGAATATGTCATTGGAGGGCACAGTCAATAATGTTGGGAACCATATGTGGGTAACGAAGAAATACGGAAACCTCACATAACCCGTGTCATTCTACTCATGGGGAAATAGCATTCCTTGCACTTTAGTCAGTTGCTGATTGTACAGCTGGCTGCCTGGATGCTTTTAAATACCGACATGCTTGCGGTCCAGATGAGTTTCCACATTACCTTGCCAGATCCTAAACAGACTTAGACAGTCACGCAGAGTTGGTTGTCAGAGGTCCTTGCTCAGTGTGCGCACTGCATGTGTCCTTGGGGCAGTTTTCTATCTCCTAAATGTTGATCCTGGCTTTTTGGTCATCGTCTTGCTGGTTCTTAATTATAATTAGAAACCTTTAGACTCAGAGTTGGAAGGAATATTGCAATCATCTACTTCAATTTACTGTATTTTCAGATAAAAAGAAAACTTTAGGTAGGTAATGTGACTAGTCTGAGATCATATATTTTGTTAATGTCCGAATTAACCTTTAAGTAAATTTACCTGACTCAGCCCTACATTATGTAGTCAATTATGTTACTATTTCCCTAGATTTTTGTTCCCTCAGGGAAAAATATGAATTTATCCATTCACTAAAAAATGTATATATGTCAGACATTGTATTCAGCACCATGCATATAATAATAAGGATAATAGAAATGACTGGCATTAAAAGAGCCTACAGTCAAAATCAATTATTACCTATGGGGTTGATTTTCCACAATCGTGTAGGAGCCATGTCGTCAAAAATCACACTCATGACATAAAGATCACTACTGACAATACCTATCTTACCAGTATTCTTTCTTGGAAGAGTCTTAACAGTCATAGAGAGGTCTGACATTTTCATTTGGATTAGACTTTGAATAAGAAATTCTGAAGTATATGTCGATGGCTTTAGGTGCTGAATCGGCATTTCATCCATCAGTGCACCATGCCTACTTTGCTCCTGAACTTGGTACAGCATTCACTGGTGTTCAGAATTCAACATGTAGAAACGTTATCACCGACCACTCTTCCAGATGGACCAAATTCTGAGAATCTCCTATGTTAGAGATTTACAGAGAATTAGATAACAAGAGGAGAGCTTAGAAATCTTTTTTACCTTTTGTTCATTTATTTATTTGTATTAGCATTCTAGCTTTTATTAATGCAGGCTTATTGTGATACTTTCTAGCATCTTACGTAGTTTATATTTAATAATTTCCTACTTTAAATCTAAATTTTGCTTACTCTTTATATGGTTGTAGTATTGCATAATTTCCAACAGAAATCATTTTATTCCTTTTTGTAATGGGCTTTCTCCTATAATATGTACCCAGAGACACTTTCAGTCTTGATTAATGACTTTCTACTTCACCCTTTGGACTTGTTAGTGTTTTATACCTTCTATTCCCTAATCTTCTAGTCATGGAACACATTCTTATGTCTGAAGTAAATAGGAAAATACAAGGTCAAAAACAAAGCTTAGACACACGCAGTTTACAAGGGAGATCAGAAATTGGGTATCAGAATTACATCAATTGCGCACTCTATGTAAGTACTTTAATAAAACGATTTGCTTTTAAAATGTAAAAAGTGCTTGAAACGTAAACTATATTGGGCCAACTTTAGTTGTTTTGGTTTTTAGAGAATGAAGTTGTTTTGTTTCATTACATATGCTTTTTGTACTCCTTTATTAAAAAAGGCCTACCTAGTGTAATGGCAATTACAACATAATATTTAGAAAACAAACAAACAAAGGAAACGATCCCTCAAAGTATACTTCCCTTAATTTACACTGCGAAAGACTCTAGTGTAGTGATCAGGGCTCCATTTGGGGGTAACATGTCATGAAGTGAGTACTAAGTACTTGTGTGTTAAGTGGTATTTACTTAGAGCCACATTTTACTTTTTATTTTATTTAGTTATTTATTGGTACTAGGGAACAAACTCATGACTTCATGCTTACCAGGTGGGTACTTGGGCCACTGAGTTAAATCCCTGGGGCCCCACATTTCAAATTTTTAAGTTCATCTTAAAGAAGAACTTACAGAACCAACTTTTCCAAAACATTATTTTTGAGTAAAGGAAAAAAGTTCATCTCTTTCAGATGGAATGTGTCTTGCCCTCTAAAAGTGGTTTTCTATTATGAAAATTACACTTTTTAATCACTATAAAAACTTAAATGCAAAAGGAGCTTTTCAACCCAGAACAGAATGCCCTAATTTTATGTCAAGCCTCTCTATGTAGGAAGAAAAATAATGACATTTGGACCTAGATATATTTATCAAGATTTGCGAAATGTGTGATTTTATGCATGAATCCTGGCAAAGTTAAATTATAGATGAAAGACCATTAAAAGCTTTTATGACTTTCCATTTCTATATTCTGCATTGTAAGTAGATTGTATCAAGAGTATCATTCATATCCTTCTGTAAGCTCTATTACATAACAACCACCAAAAAATGAATGTCGAGATAATGTTATCCACATCTCCACAATAGAGAAAGTAGAAAAAAAGAAATAGCAGTGCTTGGACATGGGCGGACCATGAATGTATTTCATGATTCAGTGTTTACATTTTTCTTTGTGATGAAATTCAGTAATTTCCAGAAATATAAATTTTAGAGTTTTTGATGGATGTCAATCCTGATTTTTGCTGATTTAATTTACTCACTACTCTTGCCAAAAAATGTGAGTAGAAAGGATAAAAATAATTTTCTGATTCTTTTAACCCTGAATGCAGTATTACAATTAATAGAAAACAAAAAATGTGTGCATATGTTGTATATGCATAATGAATGCATCATATACATATCACAAAATTGATATACAGAGAATATCTAGAATTTTTCAAAAAGTTATTAGTTTTTACTTTCTTATCCAAAACAGAGATTTATCAATTTACTTATTTCCAAAAAAATACATCATAACACTAAGGAAAGAGCTCAGAAAAAATAATACATTCTGTTGTACACATACAACAATATATATTAAATGAAAACTAGTCAGAAAACCTGAAGTTGGCTGGGATTTTTGAGAAACAATCATATTCCAAGCTGTGGATTGCAAATGAAAGGAAATTATAGCCTCAGGGATGCTGTGTGGTAGCAAGCGTCTGATTCTCTTGGTGTCTCTAAAGCTAGTTTTCTCTGCCCTCCACCCCTCTACACTTTCTATTTGTTATAGCCACAGTTTCCAATCCCAAATTAGAATACATGTTATAATAAATATAATTATGGACTAACAAGAAGAACTTTTCTAACCAAGACAATTGCAAAATATTCTTGTTTTAGCAACATAACTGCTTTAAATCCAAGGAAACATAGGTATAATTTGTCACACTTAAACTGTGATGTGTTTAAAGAACAAAAATCTGAGGTTATGGGCCAGGGATTGAGCTCAGCAGCATAAGTACCTGCCTGGCAAGTATAAGGTCATGTGTTTGACTCCCAGTACAAATCATGGTTAGGGATTGATGATATATACCCCACAAGATGAGAGCATATATTTAAGTATCTGTAATCAAAAGAAAAGCAGATTTAATAACTTCAAATTGCAAATAGGCCGCAGGACTCAATGTGTCTCAAGTTAGAGAAATGACGAAAGGGCCCTAAGGGTGCATCTCTGTTTGCAAGTGTGGTGTAGGGGAATACACTAATAAACTGACACACTTAACACTCAAATGTGTCTGTTTTCAAAGTGAATGTACAAATCAAATTTTCTTATGTGAAAATAACAAGATAAAACACACGTGCCCTGAGTGAAGCACACTGAAATGCTGTAATAGAAAAAAAAATCTCAGTGAAAATTCAGTGAGATGATAGTATTTTAGGTGTTTCATGGGATTTATGTCACCATCCACAGGGCATCGAGAGGTCTGTGTGTACCTGCATGATGCGGGCTGCATTGAAATTAAAATTTAAAAAAGTGCAACGTCTCTATATCTACAGTTTCAAAATCTCATGAGACATATTCCCCACCACTTTAAAAATGTTTTCATTTTAATTTCACATAGATAGCATCACAGATTTTCATTTATATTCTGATCAAAATAAAATCTTACCTATAAAATAAATCCGCAAAGAAACACTTGGTTGAGTTGAAGTAACACCTGCAGTCAGCCAGAGTGGATTTAGTCTTGCCCTCTACCCCCTCAAAAATCATTTGTTATATTCTCACAGGGAATATTATTTAAAAGTGATTTATACAGTTTCTTGTATTATTGTTCTTTGAAATCTAGAAAAAAAATGAGGCATATGAACCCTTTTATTTTTTTTAACAAATATCTGTCTCGGAAAGACATAATAATTATCTCCAGCACTGAAGTATTTAGCGTAGAAGACACCTTGTTTAGAATTTTGAAAATGTAGAACAACTCAGCTGTCTGCACTATCATCTTTATGCTTTTAGAATAATAAGACAAAAAATGTCACTTAATCGTACCGTTTAATATTCCATTGTATTTCATTGGGGAATAGGAGTATGACAAAAAGTATTTCTCTTTATTTTACTCATTTTTGTGCTCTATTTAAAAGATAATATGAAAATGTGCCCAAGGGTCTTCCCCTATCCATCTAAACAAAATTTGACTCCAGAAAAGTCAAACGCTTCCGTTCATAGTACTCGAGTGCCCCCTATAGGAAATTTTTGATATTTGTTATCATGTAGTAAGACAAGCTTTTAAGAAATTGTTACTGCCCTGAATTTTAAATAAAAATAAAATGTTGTAAATGTGTTCTTTTTTCTACATGCGTGTTTCTGACAGAGTCGTGATACATAGGCCAGGCTGGTCTTGTACTCCCTGTTTTCCAGGCTGCCCTTGAACTTCTGGCAATCTTTATGCCTCAGCCTTCCATGTGCGGAATTGCTGGTTTGTGTCAACGGAGTGGTAAAAAAAAATGTACATTTTGAAAATAAGCACTCCATCACATACTTTCACATCCTCATGCTTATGTAAAAAATAAAACTGTCCTATTAAGCACTAAGTTGTTTCTTTGCTTTTGGTAAAAAATTTCCTCTACATAAAAATTCTCATTTTTATGAGTACATTTATAGTATCACTTACTTTACTTAAAATTCAAATTTTTAAAATTTACATTTATCAATCTTTTGCTTAAAATTTGAAGCGATTGTTTAAGGACCTATGTAATAATGCAATATCTTGATCTGTGAGGCAGTCCAAGCACTGATGTGGTTGAGTATGGCATCTTTGAATTCTCAAGAACGCTTAAATTCTGCCTTAATATTTAAGAATCATATTACATACAGATAAAGAAAGCATGCACTTACATGCTTCTAATATCAAGGTGTAGTGCCAGGTAGTGCCAGGTGTTAGATTTCATAAACTTCCCTTTATGTTGTGTCATGGAGTTAAAAGCTATCCACGAGAGCAAGAAGACAGTGTGTTTTCTAATTACAGCCAATTATGCCATATGTATTATGAGTTTATCTAATTAAAAGTATTACAATATGTATTAAAGCTAGGGCTTTTTATATTGAGTGACCCGCTTGCATAATAGTTGGTAATTAGATCCTTTTAAAATAGAAAGGGTTTATGTTCTATACAGCATGTTTTGATAAAAAGTGTTATTAATATACTTGGGAACACACAGCACCTAGTCTCCAGCACTTTTACTACTTGAAATTAGTTTACTTTTAAATGCAAAACTGATGTGTTAGTAAGGTAATAATGCTATAAGTAGTCAGTGAAGAGGACGCTTAAATTTTCCTTCTTGTCTCTCTCCTTTCCACTCTCATTTATTGTTTGCTTGTCAATTGAGAGACATCATGCTTGGTGGTGAGACTGCTCACTCCAGGGTAAAGTCATGGCTCCTGCTTTCAAGCGCTATATATCTAATGAAAAAGCAATTCTGAAGAGATACAAAAAAGTGTTCCACTAAGTAGTGTAAGTAAAGGTATTTCTAATGCACAGTGCAGGCTTTGAAAACACATCTCCTTCACTGTAGAAGAGAAAAGATGTCACCAAGATGGAAATAGTTCAGATGATTTTTGAATATTTCACTAGAAATAAAATCAAGGAACTTTCTAGCAAAGGAAATCCAAAGGTAAAGAACATATTTTAGATAACAAAGTGAGAGTGGAATCTTGGAATAGTCAAAATTTTCAGATACTGTAACATTTTAAATAAAAGTTACAAAATTTGCACCTTAATATGAAGGCATTTAAAATATCTTATTGGAACATGTCAAGAATTAGTCAGGAAATATAAACCCAACTGTACTATTACACTCACACTTTTATAATAATTTCATTAGATCTTATGTCTCATTTCTACATTCCACATGGTGAAAGCATTCCAGATTCCTAATCCCAACTTGTGAATTAATCATTTCTGTGAGAAAGAATAATGAAAGTATCATAGATTAGTTAATGGAATGATCCAGTATCATGTCTTCCTGAATGCTTATTTCAATTTGTAGATTCATTGTTAAATTCTACAACTTACAATTAAAATGATTCTTGCTAATAATTATTTACAGTCTTCATAACATTCATCTCCATAGTGCCCAACTGTACAATTCGTCTGGTCTGAATCTGTTGTCACTCACTCAAAACTGTCACTCATACTTGTGGGAGTTTCCCATCTAGCCTGCTGCACTCTGGCTCATCTATCTGATGATCTAATGTACTTAGTGATGTAACACAGTCTAACTGATGTACTGTCCACCAAGACACTTCCCACAAACTCAACAGTATTCTCAACAGAGCAAATTGATCAAGTTGAAGGGGCAAGATTGGGACACACTTAGTAAAAATTTACTTAAATACAAGACAGCATGTAAGAATTGCACAATTAGAAGCAAAATGTGAAAAATATGAATTTTGTCTAAAAACTTTTATAAAGGGTATCTTTCAGAGTTAGAATTTTAGAAAAACCTAAAAATATAGCTGAATTTTTTAAACAATAGATAGAACACAAATTCTGTTTAATTCAAAATGTAACATAAGTATTTAAAAAATCATGGTTGAAAAGAGTTACATCTATTATTTTTGGGTAATGCAAGTAATTTGGTTATATTAAATCAGACATTCTAAACAAAGAATGATGTGTAGTTTTAGAAAAGAAAGAAGCAATATGTTAAACTTCTTACTCTATACATGAGTAGTAAGATAATAGATACTGTCTGAATTTTGATGATGAAAAATGTAAAGTTTAGAAAATACATTTGTAACAGGATACTGGAAAGTTGCCAAATTTCTTCAAAAATAACAATAAAGGAAATCTGTTTATCATAAAATGAAAAAAAAGACAAAAACATGTATTTTTCGAAAGAAGCTTACTGAAATAAAGGCAAAGGCAACTATTACCATAGTAAATATGAATGTTTTAATTACCTCAAAACTGATTTGAAGATTAAATTTTAAATTTCATGTTTGTCGCTAATGTGTTTTTGTTTAAAATCATTTATTAAATAGCTTCTATATAGAAAATTGTACATAGTGTATAGTTAATAGTTAACAAGACATCAATAATTGTTTCCTTCAAAAATAAGTAAACTCGGGATGATGAGATATAATAAAAGGAGGCAAATGTAAAGCAAACAAAGAGAAGCAGTACTTATATCAAAAATGCATGCATTCACAGGATGGAATATTAATTAAAAGAGGACACACTGAAAAAAGAAAATTAATGTATTACATATCTGAAAGGTATATGCTTCAATATAGTTGAAAATATAAGTATATCTAAGAATATAATCAAATAGGATATACAGAAACAACTGAAAGAATTTATAGTGATATGTGAAAAATAAAATGAAGTCACAATTCTTAGAATTTGTGCAGTGTGGTACCAGTAATTTTGATTTTGATGAAGAAAATTCATATTGTGTGACTGGAAATAAAAACGACATTTCTCCCCAAGTTACTCTAATGTAACACAATTTTAAATGAAATCATAAGTTAATTTCTTCATTTGGATTTGACCATGTGATTTTAAGTGGAAAAAAATAAATATCTGATAATAGCTAATGAACATGACACCAGTTAATGTTTATTAACAAGGGTAGAAAAAATAGTACATTCTCCAGGAAATAATACAGATAAATTCAAAATTATGCAAATTAAAGAGTAAACTAATAATGTAGAAATAAGCAGAAAGGTCAGATTAGAAAGAATAGAAATTTCAGAGTCTTCCTTGTATTGAAGTATACAATGCAATGAAAAGTAACATTTTAGTATTACATGGAAAAATACTTGAATAATTTTATAATTATTAAGACTTTTCACATAGAGATTAATATAATTATTGTTTTAGATATCCAAATATTGAAAATTATTTTTATGCACCTATATATAAAGAAATCTAAGTCCACAAAATTAGGTATGAAAAACAACCACAATTGGAAAGACCTTAGAATGTCTTGCAAAGAGATTCCAAATCTAGTTTAAAGAGTTTCTTAAATGTATTAAAGGCAGAAAGCAAATTTGATAATCATTAGCATCATACTGTGGCCACTTTCCAGAAACTGCATTAAGGAGTGTAAAGAAGTTGATAGGAAGACTAATGCTTTTTTACCTAAGTCATTTTTAGGCAGACACTAGGAATATGTCAATTGTTGGCTAAATATGAAACCTATAGCTCCAATTTGCTATTCTGTCTATAGACTGGCTGATCGCAAGCACTTTGTCAAGTATAACTAACCTAGGACAAGGGGAATGGGGAACTACATTTTTATTCCAGTTTTGAAAGTTACAGGGTAGAATCAGTAAATAACTGGAGACAAAGCATATACATATTTATGGGAGGGATTGCAATCCAGTGCTCAATTTAGCGTTCGCAAGAATAAATATAGGTGAAATAGCAAATTAGAGAAAGTTCTTCTCTTTCAATGTATCCTTCAAAAGGTCTTTAAAATGTTTTGATTCAAGGGCAATAAAAATGTCATGGAGAGAATTTAAGAGAGATCTCTTTCTAGAAATAGAACATCAGTGATAATAATACACATTTGATGAATAATACCATTCTAGGGATGAGGAAGTGCTCCAGAATCAAGCTTTCAGGCTATAGAATTTTGAGGCAGTTGAATGCCCACTGTGAAAAAAATATACAAGGATGTCTTGAAAACTTGCATATGTGCACAGATAATGGGAATGTGTTTTATTCATTCGGGTAGAAAATTTTTAAAAATTGAATGAAAGAAACAGAAAAATAGTTATTGAATAATGAGCTCCAATCTTCAAGTCTTGATTTTGAAATTTACTTAAGGAACATTAAGAAATGTACTTAAGGACAAAACCAAAGAAGGTGGTAAAAGTCTGAATTTAATTTCATATCAATCAGTTGATTTTAGATAAATAGTTTAAAAGATTTAACTTTTAGTTTTCTTATCTGGAAGCAGATTATAATTCCATTTATCCCAATTTTTAGTAAAGATATATGAGATATTGAAAATGAATACATGTATTAGAGTGCTCAAGAAATGATTTAATTCTGAGCCAGAAATAGTTTTTTAATCTAAGATCACAAAGCACATCAAAGCACTGTATCACTTCAATTAAAAACAGGAAAATAGAAGAGCATGTTTTTTAGTCATAGACATAAAAGGATTATTTAGATCTCATAAAATTCATAAAATTTGTAAAAGAATATATTACAGCTGTCTGCCACATATAAAATAAAAGAAACTAATAACGATAGGAGAGTCCTAGTTTTCAAACAGAGCTCCAGGTTAGAATGTCTAAGAATTTACAGAAAGCACAGATGTCATTGTGTTACTCCTTAGAAAAGGA
Source organism: Dolichotis patagonum (assembly GCA_004027295.1). Lineage (NCBI taxonomy): Eukaryota > Metazoa > Chordata > Mammalia > Rodentia > Caviidae > Dolichotis > Dolichotis patagonum. The sequence continues at coordinate 50,481 of PVJX010010732.1, forward strand.
AGAATCTTTGGTGGTGTTTGGGTGATTCTAATGTGTACCTTGGTTGGGAGCACTGGATGAGGTAGGAAGATACTGAAACCAGATGCCAATAAAATATTTAGTCGGAATGATGTAGGAGGCTGTCAGAACCATGAGGAAGTAAGGATAATTATGAAAAAATTTATAAATAAAAGTGCTAATGTGTCTCTTTAAATAAAATTATTTAAGTAGAGGGGAGAAGAATATAAAGAGGAGAATATAACTGACAGCACATACTCGATTATAAAGTGAGTTACCTTATGAAACTCATAACGTAATGATGCAAAATGGTGCAACGCAAAGTTATATCTGGCAGTTTAAAAATAGACTAGCATGTGTTGTAGAATATATAATTTATATGTTATATATTATATAAAGTACATACATTTTACTTAGTATATTCTGTTTTTTAAGTTTTAAATTTTATTTTAAAAAGAAAAACAGAAAAAAAAGGATTGAAATGATTCAGAATTTCAAAAAAACAAAAGTAGGAAATTAACCCTAATAGTTCTGAGATGACAATGCATTCTGTTTTAATGCTCCAAAATATATAAATGAAACCAGATAGGAAAACTTAGATGATTATCACTATATCAATCAATCAGAGTTGGAGAAAGATGTCCTTGGTTAAAGTTTCTGTTTTTGCGAGGAGGTACCCAAAACTGATTATACAGAGTTGTCGTATATCTTTGTCTCCTTGCAGAAATTTTCTCCTGGCTTTGGTATGTTACTGTTGTTTAGAGATCCGGAGGTTAGGGTGTCTCTGCCTATAGAAATACTAGTAAGACAGAATTTTGTTTTAGTATAACTAGGGTATTTGCTGACATTGCATCACACGTTCACAGAAGTGCAACCTTATTTGAAGTTGTAATTTAGTATGCCCTTGAAATTCTCTGTTTTGTACATTTTTTCTCAGTTGCTCCATTAAAGTTTACCTAACAACACGTTAAGGAAATTGCTCAGCTACCATTTGTCTATTGCATATATCTAGTCCAAAAGAACAATAATAAGGTGAGTATTACGTTAATACTAACAGACTGGGTAGTAGCCATGATTTCTTTGAAATTCCAATAGCAGGTTCATGACTCAGAATTAGAAAAAGTAAGATCCAAAAAGATTTAGAGACATCAACTTGCTTTAGAATTGGAAGAGTGCCTTGGGAAATTCATTTAAAGCTCTTTATACTACCAAGAAGAAACACAAATATTCAGATATTTATAGGCATTTTACAACTTTATAAAGCTAATGTATAAGCGAATTAGAGCTTAATCTTGGATGATGTGCTAATATTCCCACTTAAAATCATATTACTTTTAAACAGCATTACTTCCCTACTGGAAAATGTATGTGAGAAAATGAAAGTTGTCAGCCCAAATTGTGTTTTCTTATTAAGCATTAAAATCTGTTAGAGAGGACAATGTCCGAACACCAGTATTCAATACTAGCTTGAAGTTCTCAAGAAAACTTCCCACACATAACAATCTGTGGCAGGTTGACTGACAGGGTTAGAACAGCACTGAGACATCCCTAACAAGAATTAGATTTAAATAGAGTATATGGCAATTATGATGTGCCAGTGGCTAATGAGGCATTCTCTATTCTAAAGGAGAATCAATTCTCAGCATCTTTAGTAGCACTGATAAAGTTGTACATTCCAACTAAAGTTTAATATAATTTGTTCTGCAATTGGCATGATTATGTTAGTAAAATATTTACCACATTTATGGATGTATCGACGAAATACCATTTTCTGTAGGATACACTGGTCACTCTTTGAACCAACATGGTAAATTTGTGTTCTTTAGACTGAGATTCACCATATGTAATACCATTGGCAAGAAAAGTCTTTAAAATATTGATAGTCAGTGTAGTTTCAAGAAATTTTGGTGGCAGTGACACGTGTATAATTATTTTTGGAATATAAATTCTAAAGTGAGTCTAAGAGTATTTATCTAAGCATGGAATTATCATGGGCATATCATGTTTCCCATATGTGTTTATGATTTTGACTTCATATTCTTTTCTCAACTTTGGCATTGTGACTCACATCTCCACCAATCCACTAAAGTTGTTCTCTTTGAAGTCACCAATATCCTGTTTTAAAATCCAGACAACACATTTCATTCAAATTTTTGTAAAATTTTCACCGTTGTATTCTTGAAATGAATTTCTTCCTTGGCTTCTATAAAAGCTTTATTTTTTCTTATTTTATAACAGCTTCTTCCTGCATTTTATTTTTCTCCATTACGTGTATGAAAGTGTTCACAGAAAGAGTCAAACTTTTTTAATGAATGTTTTTCCTTTTATACTTTACATATTCTCCCTATTTTATTATGACATCCATATTCATAGACATAAACATTTCTGATGATCTCCATATAGTTTAAATGTAGTCAAATCATCTTTTTGCTCTGTACTCTCCCCCATCTCTCTTCCTCTATCTTTCTGTCTCCTCCCTCCCTTCTCCCTATATATCTACATAGCTTTCCATCAATACCCTTAGGGTAGTATAAGCATAAAATGATCACTTTAACTTGTGCTGCCCATATTCTCATCACTGAGACAGCTATATAGACAATTGCTGAGTCAGAAATTTAGGACCTTCTTAAATTTCTTATTAGCTTTCTTACCACATCAAATGGAACAAACAGGTATTCAAGAATTGCTACTCTTCTATCACTTCATATATTATATATAATGTAAACAATTATACAAAATATATTACTATTCATACTAAACTGTTTGAAAAAGATTGTCTCAACATCCAATGCTATAACAATGTAGATAGGGATTAAATGATAATAACATATTAGTCCACCAAATTTTTGTCTTATCACTATACTTGGAAGTTGCCCAGCGATTTCCAGAATATTACATACAGATTTATCCAAGTGGACCGGTTAATAATAACACTGGACAAGGACATTTTCGTCATGACTAGACTGAACCTGAACTGTATAGGATGTTAGCATGCATGACTGTAACTGGCTAGTTGTTTAGAGTAAGATTAACCTTACCCTTCTGCTCACAAAGAACAAAGAAAGCCATTTAACAGCAGAAAGCATTCAAAGCTTTTACTGGAAATAATGAACTGTGGTAATAAACCTTCATTCCATCTACAAACAAGTAAAACACACCATAAACACCAATTAATGTAGGTTCAGACCAAATGTCGGCACAGAAATCAATTGGTCTGAACTTTTCCCTGAGTCTCTACCTCCTTGAATTATTTTATTACTTGATACTGCACAACTAATATCCATAAACTTGCTATGGAAGTAATGTTGGCTAAAACTGCCTTAATACAGGGCTCAAAGCCTATATATTAAAAAGGTATAATCTAGCTTCAAAACCAGTAAACCTAGGATGCATATTAAAATCTTTCTTTTTACTTCTCACCATTGTCTTTCTCAGCATCTTCATCATTACAATTATTATTGCCATTATCATATATAGTATTTACTACCTAGTATGTGTCTGACTAAAATATGAATATCTTTTAATAAATAAAATGTGACTACTTGAAACATTTTTATAGAAAAGCAATTATATAATTTGTAGGTTTTTATTACTGACTTTTTAATCATGTATGTTTTCAAGGTCTACACTTTAATAATAATCATAAATGTCTTTATTCCTTCTCACTGTCAATTAACATTATTATACTTTGTGGATAAACCATTTTTTATTTATCAAAACACAAATTAAAGGAATCTTGGGATGTTTCCATTTTATTTGCCCATCATATATAAATTTTTTATGGATATTTGCTTATGGGGTTTTGTGTGAATATGCTTTAAATTTTCTCAGGCACATTAAGAAATACAATTCTTGGGTTATATTGTGATTCTAAACTTGACATTTGGTGGAACTTCTACACTGTGTCTAAAGTGATTATACTACTTTATTATACCATCAGCAGTGTTCAGTCCTATCTTTTATTTTTTTTTTTAATTTTAGCCACTCCAATTTATATACAAAAAAAGTGTAGTGTTTGTTAGGTACTAATGAGGTTTAGCATATTCTGTATGACTTTTGATTTCTTCTCTAAATAAAGTTCCTTTTCATCATTTTTATTTTGTGTTTTTATGTAGAATTTAAGGATAATAAAATATTTTAAATGCAAAATAGAGGAGCAAATGTGTAATTCTGCTCTACTGTCTTTTTAGGTTTTCCTTGGTGTTCTTTGAACACAAAACATTGTGATTTTCATGAATTTCTGTTTATTTTTCTATTTTTTTCTTTATTTACTTTTGTATTTTTTGTCAAATATGATAAACTGTTGCCTAACCTGAGGTATGAACATTTACTCTATTTTCTTATGTTTTTCTTTAGATTTTTAGGTTTTAGTTGCCACACTTATCAATGATAAATTCTTATTTCTTCATGTATACGGAGTGAAGTAGAAATCCAGGTCCATTATTCGTATGTGAATATTCAGCTGGTTCACTAACACCTGTTGAAAGTGCTCTTTTTAACCCATTGACTCATCTTTTCACCTTCGTCAAAAAGCAACTGACCATAAAAGTACGATTGATCTCTGACAGTTCTCTTCCTTCGATCTATTTGTGTGTCATTATGCTAGAACCACATTGTCTTCATTACTAAAGTTTGTAAACTAGTGTTCACAAACGATGCGATTGTAAACTAGTGTTAGTCCATCAACCATGCTCCTTCAAAACAGTTCTGGCTATCCTGTGTCCTTTGAATTTAAACATGGATTTATAGATCAAGTATTGCATTTGTGCAAAAAAGATAGCTGGATTTTTAGTGAGGATTAAATAGACGTGTATTATTTTGAAGATGTTACCATTTTAACAATATTGCTGTAGAATAGATCTAAAAATATTTAACAAAAGCCCATGTGGTAAAGGCTTAGTTTAAAGCCTGTGGTTTTAGTGGGGGTGGTGGAACCTTTCGGAAACAAGGACTATTGAAAAGAAATGAGGTCACTTGAAGCATATCCTTGAAGGTGACATTGAATTCCAGCCACCTTCTGTTTCTTTATTCTTTTTTTACTCTGCCATGATGTAAATAGGCCTTTCCTACCATGTTTTCACCACATGGTGTGTTATGAATGGTCAAATGACTATAAATTGACATCTTTGAAGACTAGAGGCAAAAGAAATCCTTTTCCTTGTAAAATTGATATTCTTAGCTATGTTGTAGCAATAGAGAGGTGATCAACACAGACATTATGATTTCCACTTAAGAAACATAATCTCTCTTCTCACTCACATGTCTAGGTATTAATTTCCTTTAACATTAATTTTCAGAACTCATAAACTTTCAGAATACAAATCTTGCACACTAATTTATAAAATGTATTTTCCTGAGTGCCTGTTGTATTTTTTTCTGATTCTGTCATTCATGAGTAGGAAAATGTTGAGTTTTGTAAATTGTTTCCATACACTGCATATTTTAGGACACAGTTTATTTTCTATTAAATGTTTTGTGAATTAGAACAGTTCACATACAAGCACGTGTCATATGCCAAAAGGGGTAACTTTCTCTTTTTAAATCTGAATGATCTGGATGTTCTTTTCATCTTATTAATCTGGGTGCAAAATTCAGTACAAGGT
>PVJX010010733.1:0-43910 GCA_004027295.1 Dolichotis patagonum
CCGCCCTGGGGTGGCCGCAGCTCCCCAGACCACAGTCACTTCCCAGGGCGGCTGGCTGCTTACTGGTTGGCTCGGCGCCCTACGTTCCAACATGGCGTGGATCTTGTTTCTCTGCCCTGGCTGTGGCTTCTTGTTTCTCTGCCCTGGCTGTGGCTTCTTGTTTCTCTGCCCTGGCTGTGGCATGGATCTTGTTTCTCTGCCCTGGCTGTGGCTTCCTGTTTCTCTGCCCTGGGGTGGCCGCGGCTTGCCAGACCACAGTCACTTACCAGGGCGGAAGGCTGGTTACTGGTTGGCTCGGCGCCCTAAGTTCCAGCATGGCGCGGATCTCAGGAAACGCTCTGGCTTCTTGTTTCCCCGCCCTGGGGTGGCCGCGGCTCCCCAGACCACAGTCACTTCCCAGGGTGGCTGGCTGCTTACTCTGTGATACCTGTTTCAAGCGTGATGATTCAGTAACCCTTCTCCTAGACATTCAGGGTACTAAATTCCCGACTAAAAGACAGACAGCCTGGCGTCTTTTGAGTGTAGAAACTGCAGGTAGAGGCTTGCTTCTGATAAGGATTGTCTAACATCCCCTCAGCCTCTGGAGAGGGATTTGAGAAGAGACTCCTATGTGATTTCCATCAAAATAATTAGTTGATTTTCATTTTGTGCCATACTCTTTTAAGTAAATGATAGTGGTATCTGTCCCTGTCTTTGAGGCTTACTAGTCAGTTAGCCATGAACATCAGAGGAGAGCACAGGAGCTTGGGGGCAGCTTTCTATAGAATAAGCTACTTCTCGGGAAGTCCTCAGGTACAGAACCCACAGTTGCTAGTGGTGAGAACCAGAGAGGATCCTGTTAGATTAAAGAAATAAACTAATGGGTTTAAAACCTGGCTAATAACAAAAAAACCTGACTAATAGCTCTTTTTTTTACCTTCTGCCTTTTGTCAGCTTTCCTGTGATGCTAGTAACCTCTTTAATCACCATTTAAAAAAACTCTCCTCCACTTGAGAGAGACCAGGCCCTGGATTAACTGTCATTCTATGGCAGTTGGCCCACTGGAAACATTTCAAGTACTGTGTTCCTGAGGCACTTGTCCTCATAAAACGGAGTTCTGTGGTCAAAGTTAAAAAATTAAGCATGTGATATCCCTCTTAAAAGTTTCATGTTGGCACACAAAAAGCTCTTGACAAGTCCTTTTTTGAAGAAAACTCATTTAACTCAGTGTTCATTGAATTTATTTAACTATGAGATTTTAAAGCACAAAGTGCTTATTGGTTTGGTTTGGTTTGGTTTGGTTTGGTTTGGTTTGGTTGGTATTTTGAGACAGCATCTTGCAGTGTAATTCAACTCAGCTCTCTGTGTAGCCCAGGCTGGCCTTGAACTTGCAGTGATTCTCCTGCCTTAGAGATTACACCACCACACCTGGCTTATTGTTAACATCTGATGGAACACTATTGTTCCTCTAACACTGAAGTAGAGAGAGCAAACGGAGGCCCAAGTAACTAAAAAGCAAGTTTCATTTTGGAGGTCCACTGTGAAAAGGACTTGCTTTTTCAAAAAAGAAATTAGAAATTTGAATGGTTGAAGACTTTAGTCTGGCCTGCCAAAATAATGGAAAGAAAAGATCCCTTTACTTCCCGGTCAATTTTAGACCCTTATTGCGTCTTGGTGGATGTGATTTCTCCAGAGACAAATTGACTGGCCTTTCTCCAAATGTGGCTGTGACCTCTCCAAGTGATGTAGTCCTCAGAGCAAATTCATTTATCAGTTTTTCCATGGCCTGATGCCAGTCCCTCCCTGCCTTAGGTGTTCCACATACCAAATGAACTGGTTTTCCAGTGACACTATTCTGTGGCAGTGGAACACATAGAACACAAGGAGAAACAGTTCATTTTCATCAAGAGCCACACTAAGTCACTGCCAGTCTTACAAGACAGCTTCCTAAAACTAATGCCCTTCCTGTGACTGTATCCCAGGTCTGGAGTGTCCTGGCTTCTGCATTTTCTTCTAGCTTTTCTGTTTATTTGTTTGGGTTTTGGTTTTGGGTTTTTGTTTGTTTTGTTTTGACCAGGTCTCAAGATGAGCGCAGGCTGGCTTTGAACTCACTTACATAGCCCAGGCCAGCCTTGAACTCACCGTGATCCTCTTGCCTCAGCCTTCCAAATGCTGGTATTACAGGTGTGTGCCACCATGCCTGGCTTCTTCCTAGTCTTGAAGGTTCTATTAACAGGATCATTTGCAGCTTTAGTGCCTTCTGATTCAACACCCTGGGCCTAGCTGAAAGCTAAAAATAACATCCTTTCCAGCTGATCTGCCCTAATCACAATAGCAGCAACACTTAAAATAGCTTTTCTGTGCTAGCATAGATGGTAGACAGATGGAATGAAACTAAGAGGGCTTCAGGAAGTCACAGACTTAAAGGACTTACCAGCCTAACACTGAGTTTTTACTTCTGCTCTTTCATCTCTCTCTAGAGACTCTCTTCCCAAGTCCTAATAATCAGATCTTACTAGGAAGACATGTATGATAGCAGTGTTTATGATAGCACTAGTTGTCGTAAATACTAGAAAATTTTATATCCGAAAGATACCAGTGGATAGGACCTCTCCTGCTTCCCAGCACCGATCACTTCTACAGGGTCTAAATTTGTTTTATGTCTTATTATTGCGGATTTGAGGTTATACATAGCTGGGAAACCTACCTTATGTGTAGAAGAAACCCTTGGGCCTTCAGCCATATTTGAAAAAGAATCGTTGTGGCAAACAGTTCTGTAAGCCTATTTTTTCAACTAAGTGTTTATTGTACTGTGTAAAGCTCAGAGATGTGTCTGTTTTTGCTAGTTAGCCATGGTAACAAGAAATACTTCATGCATGGGCACTAGGTAAGGGCAAGTTTCTGTGTGTTATGGCTCTTCTTGTCATCCATTAGAACATTTCAAAACTGGAAACTTTCCCAATCAGTACTTAATTCATTCATTTGCTCAAAAGGTAAGGACAAAAAAAAAGATTCTTTTAGTTCTGAACATGTTTGTTTTGAACCTGTTAATGAATACCCCAACAGGGTTCTAAATGGAAGTTCCCTATCCTTACTCTACTCTAATGTCCTCTTTACTCTTATTGCAGCCAGAAGAAATGTGACCTTAGCTAAATAAGGGAGATAAAAAAAGAAAAATAATTTGCATTGCACTTTACATTCTTACAGTCTCCCAACTGCAAGATTCCATCTTATTTTCCAGGAGTTTAGATATACAAAACAGAAAACTGATACAAAGAAATCTGTTCTAACCAGGGACATAGTGGCACATGCCTATAATCTCAGCTACTCGGGGCTCAGACAAGGGGAAAGGGCTGGGCATGTAGCTCAGTGGTAGTACATACGCCTAGCATGCTTTGGACCATGGACTCAATCTTTAGAGTTTAAAAAAAAGGAAGAAAAAAAAAACAGATGTAATCTGGATTGGCAAGGAAGCTCCTTATGCCTAGTTTCTGTTGCCACTCTTAATCAGTATATTTACCAGAGTCTGATTATCCAAAATCTATAAATCCTTTAACTCAAACTTAGTATCTAAAATATGTAGGGCTGGCAGTGAAGAAGAGAGAGCCCATACAGGTTATAGAGCCCTGAAGACTGAATGGAAGGTTCAGTCTTCTGATAGAAATCACAGTGCCACTCTTCATTCAGCACAAGCAGAGCCAAATTTCTGGCCTATCACCTCTGCCATGTAAGTGGTGTGCTTATAAGAAGTCCATAGGAGGGGCTGGGGATTTAGCTCAGTGGCACAAGCACCTGCTTGGCAAGCGCGAGTTCAATCCCTGGTACCAAAAAAAAGTCTGTAGGCATCTGGCCCTTACTATATTTATGGAACGTGTTCATACCTGTGCACAAGGTGATTCTTCAGCCATGTTCCCAGTGTGTTTTCTGTTGAGGGAAGCAAGCAAAGACCTTGAAAGTTAGGAATAGATTTGACAGCACAATGCAAGCCTATGTTTTAAACGTAGTCCTGTCAGAAGACATTTGCCAAACTTCTAGCTGGTGATGTTGCTTAGTAACCTGTTCTAAGCTGCAAGAACCCTTCACTGTGACAGCAAGAACTGTCTGACCCCCCACAAGGTGATTGCAAAGGTCGTGGAGGCCCCTTCTCCAGCAGTATTGCATGTAACTACTCAAATACACTTTGTCAGCTCATCAAACAGAACTGTTCCTTCAGTTATAACTATTGCGCTTTGTGTTAGTGAAAATCTTGGAAATGAAAGAGGAAAAGTTAAGTAAGAACTGAGTGTGGTGAAAATAAATATTTAATGAATGTGGCTTTAGTGCATCTTCCCCATAATTTCACTGGTGAGTACAGGAAAGAGACATCCAGATGAGCGGTACTTCCAGAAGAAGCCTGCTATCTGAGAAGATGGTTGTGTGTGTAGCATTATGCAGACACTGGCATTTTTAACACTCAAGTCAGGCATATTCACAGATACCAACGACATTTACCTGTTGTGTCCCAAGTACTATGGGAAGAAAAAAAAAAAAAGTACTATGAGAAGGATGATGAGAACTCCACAAGATCCCTGTGCTGAGAGCCCACATTTAGGAGGGTAAAAGGCCATCCATCTTACCTTTTCCTAGAGAGCATACTAAAATATGACAGATTTTTATGTGGGAGAACTTAGTTCCTGAAGTAGGCATGAGTAATTTGAATTCTCATCAGAAATGAGCACAATAAACAGTTAACAAAGAAGCAGGCATATCATCTCTGTTCTTAAAGTTCCTCTTTCTATGCTGCAGCATCTACTCAAGAAATGACCTTTAATACTGGAACACTGTGTCTCCTTGATACTGTATGCAGTCATGAGAAAGAGCCCAGACACCAACCTGTTCTTACCCTGAGTTGGTAACAGCGAAGCCTTCCATCATGACTAGCAGCAGTGTCTGAGACCTCAGGGCCTAACATGTCACCTCTGCACAGCTTCATCTTAGTCTTTCGTTGAGACCATTTGATTCATTGTTTATTTGGAGGCATGATGTGCCCTAAAGTCTTTTTTATTAAGTGTGTGTCGCACACTTAATAAAACACATAATACATTCACTGAGGAGAACTGGTACTTAAGTATATTGCCTTTTGATCTTTCTGATTTCCTTCTCACTCTCCTGTCTACCCCCTACCTTAAACTCTTAAAGAGGTCCTGGGTTTGGGCCGGGGATTTAGCTCAGCTTAAGTGCCTGCCTGGCAAGCGTGAGGTCGTGAGTTCGATCCCCGGTACAAAAAAAAAAAAAAAAAAAGGTCCTGGGTCTGATCTGTAGCAACACACACACACACACACACACACACACACACACACACACATGAAGGGGAAGAAAAGGAAGGGAAAAGAAAGGAGAGTATCCAAATTATTAAATTTGACTTGAAGGACTTCTACAACTTTGTATCCTTTTATGATCCTGGTAGCTGAGGCCCAAGTGGCATACAATGAAATAGTAGTGACTTGGGAAGGAGAGTTGGGGAGCTGACTATCAGTCCGTGTATCCCCACTGACCTAGGACCAGCATTCCAGAAATGAATACCAACACAGATCACTCTGGAACCCCCACACATCCATCTCTGTCTTTGTTCCCTGCAGATCAACCTTTCCTAGTACACAATTTATGCTAAAATCCTTAGGCCAGCCTATCTCTTCATCTCTACAGGCTTAGGTACACCTTACTCTGTTTTCTGGATGTCTTCTAGGCAGACACTTCATGAGCCTGTTCCTCACCATTTGCTGTTTGCAGGAGAAGGGCTTCTTGAAAGGGGCACCTGTGTACATGATGGTACTTGTGAGGGAACTCCAGCACGCATGGCTCATAAGGTGGTCAGGAGAACATCAGTGTGCATTTTTTTGAGATTTTAACCGAAGGTGTTGTATTTCTAGACACTGTTTCCAGCAAGTTGCAAAACAACAATGTTTATACTATTGCCAAGAGAAACGTGGAAGGGCAGGACATGCTGTACCAATCCCTAAAGCTCACTAATGGCATTTGGATTTTGGCTGAGCTACGCATCCAGCCAGGAAACCCTAATTATACGGTAAGGCCTTTCTCTATTAACATATAGTTAATTATATACCTTATTCAGTGTTCTCCAGTTTTTGTATCACATACTGCTTTATTTAAATTGAATGATATACAGTATTTTGAAATTTTGTCATAACAAAGTGATGACTCAGTTCACTTTCCATGATTCTGGTCACAAACTGAATTGGAAGGGAACTGAATCAAATTTCCACATAAAGTCAGCAATGAACCTAACCATTGAATTTGATTCAGTTCTCATCCAATTTGGTTTGCAACCAGAATCATGGAAAAAATTAAGTTCATGAATCAGGTACCACTGTAGACTTACTGTAACCCCCACTACACACTCCAGACACAGAATTGTTCACATGCCACAAAAAACTTCCTGCTGTCCCTTCATAGTTAGACTCTCGCCTTACCCTTACCCTTACCCTTGGCAACCACTATGTGTTCAACTATTATATGTATCATTTTGAAAGTGTTACATAAATTCAGTTATACATTAGATAACCTATTGAGCTTGTTTTTGCAGCTCAGATGAGGCATTTGATACCCACCAAATTGTTACGTTTCATAGTTGGCTGTCTCTTAAGATCAGTGGAAGTTGATCCACTGTGTGCATGGACCACAATTTCTCCATTTACCCATTGAAGTATTTTAGGTTTTTGGAGGGGAGTGGGAGGGTTGAGTGGTACTAGGGATTCACACTGAGCTGTATACCTAGCTGTATTGAGACAGTGTACCTATTCCTAAGTCACTAAATTGCCCAGGCTGAGCTCAAACTTTTGATCCTCCTGCCTCAGCTTCCCAGAGTGCTAGGAGTACAAGGGTTCACCCAGCTTCTCTGTATTTTTTAAATGTTTTTATTCTGAAATAATTGTAGATTCACACTTATTTGTAAGAAATAACATAGTGAGTTCTTCCCATAAACACTCAGAGGTAATCCCTGAAAAAATATGTATTCATTGATCCAGAACACAAGTATGCAAATCAAGAAATTCAGATCTGTATGTTTACTTCAAGAATACCTGGGGACCAGGGAGATAGCTGAGTGGCACAGTGCCTGCCTGGCAAGTGGGAGTCCCAAGTTTGATTCCTGGTAAAATAAATAAATAAGCAAACAAACAAAACAAAACAAGAACTGCCCAGGCCATCAGAAGTACCTATATCCAAAAAGTCACCAAGTATCTGAAAGATATCACTTTACAGAAGCCATTCTGCGTTACAGTGGTGTTGTGAGGTGCATCTAAACTACACAGGACTGGTGGCTATAAAAGAGTGCAGAATTTTTGCTGCACATGCTTAAAAGCACAGAGTAGTTCTGAACCTTAAAGGTTAGATGTAGACTTGATAGTCATTGAGCACCTACTGCTGAACAGAGCCCCAAGACGCACCATCATACTTACAGAGCTCATGGTGGAATCAACACATGTGGGAGCTCCTGTCACACGGAGAAGAGCCCTACCGAAAGAGAAGAAATTTCCTAAACCAGAAGAGCGTGCACAGAAGAAGCAAGAGCTTAAGGCCTAGGAATAAATTCCGCAGAAAATAAACACAAATGAAAGAAAAAAAAGGAAGGTGGAGAATGAGAAAGAAAGGAGGGGAGGAGATGAAGAATACAGTGAGATTTATGTCCTTATGGTACCCTTTTTAGCTATACCCACCTTCCATCTATGTATATCTATATATCTATATCTATATATCTATAGGTATATAGATGAAACCGGCATTCGAACTTAGGACCTCTTGCTTGCAGGCAGGCAGGCTATACCCCCAGGCCTCCCCTATATTTTCAAATAGTAAATTTGTTTATGTTTGTTTGCCTTCTTTTCTGTTCTTCAACTGGTAATTAGAATCCCTCTGCCCACAGTGCCATCTAGATTCTAAGTCTTTCATCCAGTTCCTAAATCTAATCCATTTCCCTAAGTGGTGCTGGAGACTTCAAAATCACTCAGATCCGTTCTTTTGCTTTTATCACTCTAAACATCCGTTACACCATTGAGCTGATCTCAGCTCAGTGCTAAAGGCAGAACAAAATCTGGCTGATCCCATACTAGCGCATAAAGAGTCATAGTCCTTTAGTCTTCTAAAACAAGTTGATACAGCACTTCTCTCCCACCTCAGTCCTTTTTGTATTTCATTAATAAGCTATGTTAATCCATAAGGGTAAGGCTCCATCTCTATAATTAGGTAAGTCTCACCTGGAAAGATAGCTTGTTCAGTTGAAGAAGCTTGTGTCGCAGACTATACACCACAAGTGGATATGAGTTCTGGCTTTAATGAGACAGGACAAGTGACTCTTCTCGCGTGGTGGATCTATATAGATAGCATTTCTCAGTGGTTGATAGTAACATATATGTGCCACATAAAGGCTAGCAGTTGAAAAGGTTAAGACCTAGGAACAGCCTCTTTTCCCTTGGGGTCTTATAAAAGGAGACCCAGGGTCCTAGCTATGAGGTGCAATTGAAATATACTGTGAATGTTTTAAGTTTTTAAAAAAATTATTACAGGAAAGACACATTGCCATTAATCTTCCTCAGAATACTCCCCTTACTTTGCATATATTTATTCTATCATTCTTGCCACTTTCTGAAGCATTTCCAAAAGTCCTCTTTCATGAATGTCTTTCTTTATGGCGATAAAAACATGGTGAATGCTGTTGCCAAATGCCATCCAACAGGAAGATGGGCTTCTGAAAACATTGTGATATGCCCCCATCCAATCTGTTCACTGAATCTGGCACCATTCTACTTCTAGCTCTGCCTCAAAGTCAAAGTGACCATGGAAGGTTAATGTTTTGTATCAGTTCAGAACACTGAGCCAATCCTGACAGTGCAGTTAAAGACAGTCGTTAAAAGGACCAACAGAATGGCTTCAGAAAGTGGTAGGCAATGGAGTCAGTATATCAGAGGGAGATTAATGGCAGTGTGTCTTCTGTAATAATTTTTTTTTAAAACTGAAGTGACAGGGAATATTTTTATTTTGAGGAGGATTAATGGCAACATTAATGGAATAGTATTTTTAATTTAAACACACCATATTTTTTATTACATTGCTTGTGCTTAGCAAATTTGACCTTTGTTAAAGTTGAATGAAGGTAAGAGTAGGGGTGGAGGATCCGCAGAGACAGACAGGACAGAAGGGTTCTTCCTCCTCCCTCAGGGAGCAGCTCAGAGTCCAGACCTGGTCAGTCCACCAGCCACAACTCCCCACCAGTGCCAACTGGTGTGGTTTGGGCTTCTGTTAAGGAAGGCAAATTTCTTCAGCAGAACAGCATTTTGGGAAAGAAGGACTACCTCTCTTTAGTCTTAGAGTTAACTCTTAAGCTGCTTTTTGTCTTTTTAGTCTCCCTTCCTCCTCTTGAACCCACTACTCTCCCACTAGAATCTTCCAAAACATTTGGGAGCAGAGAGGCTGTAGAGCAGGAAGTACAAGAACTGCCTGAAGAGGGAGTTGAAAGTCAGGGAAATACTTAAAGCTGCAGCTTGGGGGGGGGGGGGCAGTCGGGAGCTGTTTTCCTGCACATACAGATTTACGTCCTTAAAGGTTAGTTTTGCTTTATTCTTGCCCTATCAGAATTACTTTCCTGATAGATAGTAAGCAGTAGTTTAGGACATGCCTTACGAAATATGTGTTAGCACATTCCCTCTACCAGTGGTACTGACATGACTGTCCCATCTGGTGGCATGGGACAGTCCTGCTGGCTGGTCAGAGCCACTCGATAATATAGTCACACATGTACCATCAGTGGCAGGAACATGTTAAAGCTTTAAATAAGCATCTTTTGGTGCTCTTTTCTCCCTAACAGTTTATTTTCTATTTTACTTCATTTTTAAGATGTTAGTTATTCAAGGTTAACCAGTATGTTTTTGATCTTTTTCCCGAAGATATTTTCACCTTTGATGCTATAAATCATCTAGAAATTCTAGTAAGAGAATAAAGAGATAAAATCTCACATTTCTTGATGATACATTGTTAAAAACAACCTGTGTTGCTCTGCCCTAATAGACAAGAGGAAGATGTCAGTAACACTAAAAAGAAATAAACCTAGCCAGGCATGGTGGCCCATGCCTGCAATCCCAGGACTTGGGAGACTGAGGCAGGAGGATCACTGGGAATTTGAGGCCAGCAGGGCTGCATAATGAGTAATGCCAGCCTGAACTATAGCAAGACCCTGTCTCCAAAAAAAAAAAAAATGAATGAATGAATGAATGAATGAGAGACGGGGTGGAGGGGGGAGAGAAAGGAAGGAGAAAGAAGTGAAATAAGGCAAGAAAAGGGAAAAAAGCAAGCAAGCAAGCTACATTTTCTGGCTCTGGGATGCAATTTCCTTGCTTATAGTGTTATATTATTGTTAATAATAATTTGCCAAAAAAAATAATTTGCCTAAAAGGCCAGGTATGGTGGTGTACTCCTGTAATCCCAGCACTTGGGAGGTTGAGGCAAGAGAATTGTTTGCAAGTTCAAGACTAGCCTCAGCTACAAAGAGCCCAAGGCCAGCTTGAACTGCATAGCAAGACCCTGTCTCAAAATAATAATTATAATAATAATAATAATAATAATTTGCCTAATGTAAAAAAATTAAGGAGTCCAAATCTGAGTTTAAATTTTATCTTTAAAAAAAAAAAGTTTTGTCATATACAGGTACAAATTCCCTGTAATGAATGTAAACATTATGTTTACCTAAAATGTACCAATAAATTTAATAAATTTTATCCTTACTGACCCACAAAGCAGAAACTCAATATTCGACGTACATTGATTGGTGGTGGTGGTGGTGGTTGATATGGTGAGGATTAAACCCAGGACCTTTAATATTGGTAATTATTAGACTAAAAGAGGTAGTGCTGGAGAGGTGGAGTGGCTACAAGTATCTGATCTGCCTGTCTAAAGAGGCAGAAAGTGAAAAACTAAGCAATTGGCATGCACTGCTGTCCACTCACATAAGTAACTTGTCAGTGCTTGTGTCCCTTCTCAAGGGTACTCAGTGGGGCAATCCAGAAAGGATGAATACATTAGACCCTCCTAACTCACACTTTCATTTGATGGGATTGTATAAAATGAAGATTAAGAGAACCATCCCCCTTGTCAAACTGAGGAGCTGAGGCAGATCCCAGAAATGACCATCACCGAGTTAAGAGATTTTGCCTATGCCTGTTCATTTGCCAGTAATCCCTGTAACTCCTAGCAAAGCATAAAAGCAGCTATTTCCCCTGCAGTCAGAGGCTGGTGTTTTTATATGGATTACTTCCTAACCTCACAGGCCCACAAAGGATGGAGGTAGAAACACAAAACAACTTAACACTGATGGAACTGAAATTCTGCACTTCAAAGCACTTATTAACATGATCTTGTTTGGTGACTCCAGCAATAAAAGGCCGTCTCTTGTATCAGAAGTTTTCTTGAACTGCATGTTGGGCACTTTTAGAGTTATACCAACATCCACACTAACCTCCCTCTTCTTTTCCTCTTGACAGCTGTCGCTGAAATGTAGAGCTCCTGAAGTCTCTCAATACATCTATCAGGTCTACGACAGCATTTTGAAAAACTAATAAACTGGTCCAGTACCCTCCCACCACCTTGTGATCCGTGCAAGCCAAGAACTGTTTAACTGGAAGAAATTGTACTGCTGTGTAGAATCTGAATCCAAACACCCTGAGGCCACCCGCCAAGGTAGTGACTAGTGTAACCTGTGCTAATGTAGAGCACAACCTGTTGGATAGTTTTAGCTTCCTGTGAATGTTTGTAACCACTGCTTCAGTCACTTCCCACCTCCTGCCACCTGCTGCTGTCTGTCCTTACTTGTGGGTTTCTCCATGGTGTGCCAACGGCTGGCTTTTTCTACACCCTCTTTGGAGTGTAGTTTGGTATTTTGTAATTGAGAGCTCATTTCAAAAGCAGAAAAAAACAACAAATATTAAAGCAAGGAAAAGTGTCACTGAAACATAAACTGCACTTTATTGTTTTATATTTTTGTACATATGAGAAATTGAGGTAGTATAACTGGTAGAAAGTGTTTAAACAACTGGCCGTCAGTCACCACAGTCCTAGAGGAAGGGATGCAGTTACCATCCCACTGTGTTACGGGTTCTCTCACCTGTGGCAACTGTGTCCTCAGTCATTTGAATCTTTTGCTCTTCTTCTCTGCAAACTCTTCTTGGCCAGGTCTTCATGCTTGCCCAACCCCACATTTTCATCTCATTCGATTGCTCTGCGGTTGGGAATGGTGACTTCTGTGCTTTTCAGAGTGCAGGAAATATAGAATCTGTCAGTGTCAAAGCTGAGAGGGTTAGAACTTCTTCCTTCCCACTGAGCCAGGCCATTAATAATGCCAATTAAGAAATTTGAGGAGAGATGGGGTAGTGGAACCACAGGGCCCCAGCCCTCTTGCCCTTATTTCTCAGCTCCAACTCAAATCTAAAAATCAGAGTTTTGTAACAGATTTTAATGACTTATCCAACTCTGTTTTTCTATAAAGGAGAAAAATAAAAGGCAAAAAGAGCATTATCGCTGAGGCCTGTCAGCTGTTGGGTAGCAGAGCTGCAGCTGGGACTCCTCAGTTTCCACTGGTGGTGTTTGCACTGCAAGACCACCTTGTTTCTTTCCTTAATACCGTCCTCTGCCTTATCTATGCCTCATCTGTGGCTCTTTGCATACTCCATACTGATCTTGGCATCAGGTGGCAGCAGATTATCTTTTTCAGTTAGTACATCCAGAATTCAAAACGAAGATGTAACTCATGTTTCCCACGTCCTCTGGAGCTACTAGGGTTCTTGAGGCCAGCAGGGTGGGCGCAGAGATGAAATGAGCTCAGAAGTGTTGCACTTTCTCTTTATCTCTCAGCTCACTAATCTGCTCTTGTGCTCATGTTATTCAGGCCCCAAAGCAAATAAATGAGCCCAGAAGCTCAAGCAGTTCTTGTTACCTCTCAGAAGACTAGGAGGTGAATCTACTCCCTTAACACATTGTGTTGAGACTGCTTCCTGCCCAAACCACCACCCTGTTAACAGCGTTCACGCCATCCGGCCTGTGGGCACTTGTACAGCCTGGCGCCCGATGTTGAGGTTTCATAACCAACACAGCTCTTCTCAGACTCCTCTTGGCGAGTTAGAGGCACTCCAGGGTCCAGGAACCTCATACTGGATCCAGACCTAACCCACTGGCATGAGAGGAGGGGTTGTAGAAAACAAGACTAGAAGCCGAGCCCTGGTCCATCGTGTCTGAAATGACCTTTCTTCATACCAGTTGCAACGCGTGGGGTGTAGGGTCTCCAAAGCAGTTTCTTAAACCTTGAAAATTTTTGAGGGAAGAATTTACTGGATAGGAGAAAGGAAGTATATTCCTCACCGCCCCTCAGGCACGTGGGGAGTAGGAAATAGCACCGGATTGTGCGTGGGAGGTGGGTAGGTTGGTGATGTATGGGGTGGGGGACGATGACGTTCCTTTGCTGGGATTCATTCATGGAGTCAGTTGGATGCAAGTGGTGAAGAAGATTCACACTACACTGTTCTCATCTGAAAGGAAACCTTGGTTCCAGAAGAGTCTGCGTCAGGGCCAGCAGACAGTTTTATAGCAGGCTACACCCCTCCACCCCGAGACAGAGGCTTCTCTCAGCCTCACTACAAGTGATGGATAACAGCTGCTGTCCCCCGCCCGACCTGGCTGGGCTGGTCCAGGATGACTTCACACCTTGGGGGAGGCCACCTCCAGAAACAACCTGAGCAGAGTTAGCTGGGGACTCTGCTTCACATAAGAGGACCTCTTTCCTAAAGAGACAGCCTGTTGCCTCCACTACAGCTTCCGTGCAGGCCCCTCTCAAGCCTGGCCAGATAGGGGGAGTACCAGGTCAGTTGCCCTGCATCCCCCTCTCTTCCACTCAAGTGAGTCTGTAATGTGAGCCACTGTCATGTGAAGGGCGAGGAAAGCAAACACACACCCAGAACTCTTGCTGGTCAGAGATTCCCTGAGTGTCTGTCCTCACCCAAGCCTGATCCGTGAGCCTCTATTGTGAACTTTGTACTGGGACTCTGGGGAGAGACGGGGAAGTGTAAGTGCTGCCCTTGGAATCGCATCATTCTTCTGTTCTTACTGGGATATGGTCTTGAGGAGGGTGGGGGTTGTGGGAAGCTTGACCTTGTGTCGTCAATAAACTCATTTACAAAAAATGAAGTTTGTGATATGTACTTTGTTTCTAGGACTCCAGAAAAAAACACAGCTGGCCAGAGTAGGGACAGACTATTAACCATTCTTTTAAGACTTTCTGAGTGTCCCAGACCTCCCAGGGATTCAGCCAGACAAAATTACAACTGACCTGAGGAAGAATCATACCTCAGGTGATTCCTGTTGACCAAGCCCCAGCCCTCCACCACCGCAGGCATCTCTGCAGGCATGCAGTGCTCAGAGGAGCCAGTCTGTCTGCCCTGGCAGGTGTTCCCTGGGGCACTCGGCAAAGCAGCAGTGGCGGTTTTTTCCTGGGTACGCAGCCTGCCAGCAGAGCCCAAGGGCAGGAGGAGCACAGCCGAGCGTCTCTGTTTCCCATTACCCAGGCTGTCTTGCTCAGCGCTTGCCTTAAAAAAGCCTCTCAGACTTGGGGCGTAGGGCCTGCACATTCCCAAGCAAACAGCCCTCGAAGTGAGTTCAGTTTAGTGACCTGTGTTTGTGTTGCTGGTGCCACATGACCAGGTGTTGTCAAGATGAGCTGCTCACTCCTGAGTTCTGATGAGCTGACAACCACTGAAATTCCCCACAGCCCGCAGTTAGGGGAGGGCTGGAGTGAGGGAGTCCAGTACCAAGAGTCCTGGGCCAAGTTCCTGCACCTCTCACTGCCAGAGTAAGCATAAAAAAAGTGCGTGGTGCGTGGCCGCTGGTAGGTGCCCCCACACAGTAGCTGCTTTTTGCTTTTTTTAAGTTTTTTTTTTTTTCTTGGATGTCCAGGCACCATGAGCAAACTGCCGTGGGCAGTTAGGAACTTTCTGGTTGTCCCCATGTGCTGGGCCGCAGTTAGCCCAAGCTATAATGGGAGTAACCCTTGAGGAATGGGGTCATGGTGGTCCAAATTGAGGTTCAAGGTGAGAGATACAAAGAAACACCCTAATGAGATCACCTGTTTGGCTCATTGGTTAAGAGTAACGTGCTTTGGACAAAGAAAGCCTCCAGGGAGGGACTCTACTGTTGGACACACATCAGCTGGAAAGCTTTCCCAAAACAGAGCCAGGGGTGGTGGCACAAGCCTCTGATCCCAGCACTCAGGCTGAAGCAGGATTGCAAGTTCAAGCTCAGCTGGGACAACTCAACAACTTAGATTTTGTCTCAAAAAAAAAAAAAAAAGCCTAAGGATGTAGCCCAGGGCAGAGGCCCTGGTTCAATCACCAGTACCAAAAAATAACAAAGTTCTGTTGCATAGCTCAAGGTTGGAAACTAGGGAAATCTGCATTAAAACAAAAACAAACGTCCCAGGGCTGCTTATGTATGTACAACCAAAATTAAGAACGACTGCCAGGGAGAGGCATACACCTGTTCGCCCACTTCCTCTTGTACTTCAATACTCATTCTTGTAGCAGGGGACAAATGGTAAAGCACTTCATGCACACGATACCTGCTGGTTCCCTTGTGTTATTTGGGTGAGACGTGGTAGTGCCAAGTCTTCTGACTACCTGTCTGTGTCCTTACACTCCACTACAGCTTCCTCCTCCATACCCCTGAAGGTGCTTACTAGGCTATCCCCGCTCTCTGCTCTTACCACATCTGACCTTGCTAAGCCTCCAAGATTACCAGTATGTTTCCGACACACTGACTCCTGATTTTTACCTGAGATTGCACTGTCTTCTGCCCCTAGAATGGCGCCTGGGAAACATACATTGTTTCAGAAGCCAGAAAAGAGCCCCAGTCTCTAAGTTTGGACCTTCCTACTCCTACTTCACGCATTAATGCATTTTCTGATTTTGCTTGGACCCAGATTTCTTTTCCCTGCCACCCCCAGCTCCGGGAGGCAAGCGCTTGTTTATTTTAATACCTAGTATGGCACTTGGGAAAGATCACACCTCCCCCATTGTTACCCATTTCTATCTCTTGAACACTAATCCTAGAAGCCCGACCAGCCCCCAGACATGGTATTAGCAACAAGGATGTTTCTTGAAAAGTTTCCGAGCTGGCTCCAAATTTGCCATCTCAGTTTCTCATTTAGCTTTTGCCCTGCCAACAAGGGAAAGGCTAATTTGGGGACAGATTCCGAGTTAGACAAGTGACTTTTAAGGGCTTAATTTCTAGGAGCATTGCTTTGGGACAAGGCTGCCATTTCTAGGCTCATTCATCCTTTGGGCAGGGGCCTAACTTGAGCTGAGAGGACCTCACTCATATTTCTTGCACTGGGTCAGTGTCAGAGGATGAAGTTCAAGTCTAGCCTCTGACCTCCCTCCCTTGTTTCTTTCACTGTATCTAGGATCAGGGGCCCCTGGATCTGGGCAGTCAGCCTCCAAAATCTCAGTGGGGTCCCCCACTATGAGGAGCAGAACAAGTTGGGGGGAGGGTTGTGACAGGCTCAGGTCTTTATCCTTTCTGTCCCACTTCCTTTATCCTGTCCCACTTAATGTCTAGGCCTCAGATGCTGCAGATGGGCCCCTGTGTCTGCTCCCCTGGCACCCAAGCTGCACCTTAGCCATCAAGTGTTCTCTAAGCCAGAGCCACCAGCAGCACAGGGTCAGACAGACATAAGGACAGAGCCTCTCAGACTTCAAACTTTTTCATTAAATAATCCTAATGACAGGAGAGTAAACAGACTCCTAGGAGTGTATACTCTTGGGCCAAAGTGACTCTCATCAAACCAAAAAGAATTAACTATCTTAAATTCATGCATGTTTGCCACATTATGCAGATACAACTAGTTTGTTATTTATTCATTTTTGGCTTTGTGTTCCTGAGGTTGAAACCAGGAAAAACTGAGCTACACTCAAACCCTTTTTATTTTGAAAAAGGATCGTGCGAAATTCCTCATGTTGGCCTCGAACTTGTGATCCTCTCACCTGAGCCTCCTGAGTAGCGGGAATAATAGGCCAACTCACTTCGTTTTTTAAATAAAAATGCTATAACCTTTAAGCCAAGTGTAGTGACATGCTCCCAGCACTCAGGAAGCTGATGAAAGAGGTACTGCTGGGAGTTTGAGGTAAGCCTGGAATACATAGCCAGACCTTGTCTCAAAAGAATCCAAAAAACGATGATGATGATGATGATTCTTTAAATGACCTCCTACTGGAGGTCAGTATGAACTTACATAATTAACCTGAGGCTTTGTGTTCCCCTGTTAGTTTAAACTAAGTTGAGAAGTCTGGCCCCGAGGTATAAGCGTGACCTTTCTTATTTCTAGTCCTCCTTGGGTTGAATGGAACCATGTCTTGAAAGAATAACAAAGCCTGAAATGCTCAGGCAAGCTAAGGATAAAATTTTCAGGTGTAATGTGGGGACAGAGTGTCTTAAGTGATCCAATCAAGTTGAAGGATTCCAAGAGCCCATAGTGATCTCAAGGGGGCCAGGAACATCAGATTTCGCCCACCTCCAAAACTGGTGCTCCAGAAGGAGGCCCTGCCTTGCTTGGCCCTATTCTTCTAGCTGTTGCCCCAGCCCTTCTCATCATACATCCCATGCCAACCTCCTAGCAGCCCACCAGAATAACTGGAAACCTTTCCCAGGATATTGTTCGTCCTCGTTACAGTGGCTGTGCATCTAAAAAGGCAAGAAAAAGGCCACACCCTGAGACTTACTGCATCCCAGAAATGAATGACTTTACACACCTTGGCTCATTTATGGTGGGAACAACTAATCATGTAGCTTCACACAAGGGAGCACACTTTGGAGAGTTCAAGTTCCGTGCTTCTGACACGCAGATAGGAGGGCCAAGAGTTAAATCCACATAAAAGCCAGGCTCGTGACCACTGCACTTCCAGTCTGGCTGGAAAGAGCATGGGGGTGGTTAGTTGAGGAGCCTTTGTGGAGACACTCATAGTAGAGGATATAGGGTCCCAGGTGTGAAAACCCATGGGTGAAATCTCAGAGCCCTCCCCAAAACTGCTCCCTGCCCTAGAGGCACCCAGTATTTCCACACTTCCTATCCAGCACAGGGCAAGATCCAAACTCTTATCCTAGGAGCCGAGCCTCTAGGAACTCACCTCTACCAGCCTGTCAGCCTCTCCTCATCATGGTTCAGCCTCTGGGCCCCTTTCTGGTTCTTGGACTTCTCAGCCTCTTTAATTATTCCCAGCTTCTCTTGCCTACAAGCGTCTCCCCGCCATCCACCGTTCCCCAATCCACTTTTGCCCCTTGATTTTGCACACAGTACATCAGCATGGCTTATCTGCTTGTGGCCTCCTCACCTGAGCGCTGAGCCCAGCCCCATGCCAAGCTCAGCAGAAGCCCCCCCAACTGTGATCTCTGTGGTCCACATTTTGCATTCAGGTAAGAGGAGTCAACCCCTCTCGGACTCAGCGATCTCACCTGTAAAATGGGAGAAAGGAAATGTACTTCATAGTGTTACCGTGGATCAAATTTGAGGACGCAGGCAAAGTTCTTAGCACATTGTGGCAACCAATTGATGAAGAAATGACACCAGTTGCTTTCAAATACATACATGGGTGATTTTGCCTTCAGTCCTGGAAAATGCTGGTGTCTACCAGTCTGGAGAAGAGAAGGGCACAGCAGGATTAGGGGAGTGGAGGTCACGCGTTGGCAGAGGATCGGTTTTGCTTGGCGCTAGCCAGGTCTGCCTTTCACTGCCGCAGTGACCACCCCTTGCTCGGTCCTCCGGGTTGTGCAGGAGAAGAACGCGGATGTCCAGCACAGGGTACACACTGGACATCTGCCAGTAACTGAGAAGACTGGTAAGGATTAGGACAGATCGGGGGAGTGGGAGACCGAGAATTTGTGGGCGGGGGCGTGTGGCAGAGTTATGAGGCAGGAGTCGGAACGAAGCCAGAAACTTCGAGGCTTTTCCCATCCTTGCCTGCTGCTCTTCCAGGTTCCAGCTAAAATCCCTCAGGGAGAGTCTGGAGGGAGGTGAAGGTCGGGGCTGGGGATTAAGGACACGGTCCTTAATCCGCGCGAGCGAATCCGTCGGGCTCAGGGACCCAGCGGACGCCCCCGCCTCCTCCCCCTCCAGCCTGCGCGAGCGGGCGGCGCGCTCCGCGGGGACGGCAGGGCTGAGCGCGACCCTCGGCGCCGCCGCTGCCCCCGCGCCGCAGCCCGCCGCCGCTGGCCAGCCGGGGGCGCCCCCTTCTCTCTCCCCCCGGGCGGGGGACCCGGGGGGCAGCGCCGGAGCCCGGGGGGAGCGTGGCCCCGCCGGCCGGCCGGCCAGGGCAGGGGGCAGCGAGGACGGCCCCGGGTAAGCTGCGGGGCGGGGGACGGGGGTGGCGGCGGGGCGGGGGAGGGGCGGGGGGCGGGAGCGCGGGGCGGCCACGTGAGCGCTGCTGCTGGGGCAGGGGACGCTGCGAGCTGCTGGAGGCGGAGAGCGAGCTGGGTTCCTGCATCCCCACCACCGAACTCCTACCAATCAGGTCATGGGGAGCCCAGCGTCCGCCGGTGCACCCCCCCCACACACCCTCACACGAACGTGGGGGGACAAACAGTCGGCTGGACTTGTGACCCGGTCCTTGCGATCCACAAAAGCCCTGGCCCTCTTCAGTCTAGGGGCAGGGACCCAGGCGTCCGGGAGCAGAGCGGGATCAGGAACCCGGCTTTGGCCCGTGCGTGGCCCCGGTTCCTTGCTGGCCACTGTCTGCAGACTCACTGCAGAGCACAGGCCCTGGGGAGGGAGCTCAGGGGCCTGGGCCCTGCTTCCTAGGACAGTCCCTTCCACCCTCCACTAGCCAGGCACGTGGGCTTAGTAAAGGCTTAGACCCAGGACTTCTGCCTGGGAGGAAGAAGGGGACATTGGTCACCTCAGAGCTGGGTCACTGTTAGGGTTGCGGGGGCCTCTCTTGCACCCTGGCGCCTTGGGCTGCTCCCAGATTTCATCCATGTTACTCTCTAGAAGGGGCAAGTTTCTGGGTGGGGAATGTGGTGTCCAGGAGAATCTGCAGGTAGGGTACATCTTGGAACCCTCCAAATTGCCACACCCAGAGAGAGGCCCGGGACGCTGGTGTTCCTTGCTCTTTCTTCCTCCCTTAAGAGTGCCCCCTCCCCACCCGCCTGTGCTGTTATGTAATTAACCCAGCTCAGTCTCTCTGCCTCACTGTTGGGTGTCCAGGGATGCCCAGGGAACCTAGTGGCCTGGAGGGACATATGGGGAGAAGGAATTGGTACTTCTCCATGTAAATGTAGGAACACCTGTTGGGGAAAGGAATCCACTGGGTACAGAGCAGATCAG
Organism: Dolichotis patagonum; assembly: GCA_004027295.1. Classification (NCBI taxonomy): domain Eukaryota; kingdom Metazoa; phylum Chordata; class Mammalia; order Rodentia; family Caviidae; genus Dolichotis; species Dolichotis patagonum. The sequence continues at coordinate 20,381 of PVJX010010733.1, forward strand.
GGTCCTAGACTTAGTTGACAACTCATTTGGTTATAAGGTCTTCACTTCTCTAAGTCTGTGAGGTTTGGTTTTTGTTTTTCTTCCCAAAAAACCCGTGAAGAATCTCTCTCACACAGTTAGTGTATGTGATCCTATAGTGGCTAGTGACCCTCCCCCTAGGATTGCTAGAGGGTCCCTAACAGTGTGACTACAGAAAACCTTAAATGAGCAGAGGTCTCCCACATGTGGCAGTAGCCTGTTTATTGTCACCTACTCCGTGCCAGGTACTACTATACTTAACATGCTTAGCCTAACAACGCCCGGTGAAGTTTCTTGCAGTGACCTGAAGTCACACACCCTTTATAGGTGAAGGGCAGAGCTGGAACTCAGTCCCTGGTGGTTCTTACTCCAAATCCTGCACTTTTATTATTTATTATAATGGGTGCATACATACCCCTAGATCATGTCCTTTGAACCAGGACAGCCTACAGGACATTCTGCTAGGAATTGCACATACATGGAAAGAACATGCATCTACAGGAAAAGCATACACACATGCATGACCCCATCAAAATCCAGCAAAACTGTCCCAAACCTACTTAGCAATCACAGGGAGGTCACATCCCAACAGAAAGAGAACCAACTTCTCTTGACTAAAAAGTTTACTGGGATTATCTCAGAAATAGGAACTGTTGACCCCACTTTGCATACGTCCAGAGCACAGCTCCCACTGGGCAAGTGATTTGCCCACTGGCCCACTCATAGGGAACCTCCAAACTGGGGTTTATAACCAAGCTCCAGAAGTCATGGAAACTGAGCAAGCAAGGAACTGAAGAATTCCTATTAAAGTCCAACCCCTTAGCAGCTCCTTCCTATGCACTGGCTCTATGCAAGGTCCTCTGAACTAGGAATGCCATCAGCTTGTAGGGAGTCACCATCTAAATCACTAAACTTGAAAGCTGCCATTTGTAGAAAGGAGCGGCTGCCATTCCCAACTGCACGTGTGACTTTGGACACAGTAGCCTGCTCTAAAGTGGGAATAAATAATAGCATCTCCACTAGGGATATTGTATTGACCAAGGATAAATAACTGATGTGAACACACTAAGTGCACTGTGGTGCTGCTGTCCACAGTCACCATGGACATCTAACAGTGGTTCTCCAGTGAGAAAGGAAGGGTGGTGTTTTTGGTCATCCTGAGGGGGCTGTTGCTGACAGCTTCTGGGAGCTGCCATGGAAGTCCAAAGCCCTGCAGTGTGAGGACAGTCCCGCACTATAAGGAATCCTCTACCCACAAAGTGCCAAATTCCTGCACTGAGATACACTTATCTCAGTCCTTCAGGATAAGAGCGAGACTCAGAGGAATTGCTGTCTTGTTCCAGGCATGGTGGGAATGCTGGGACTTGAATCCAGGTTTGTTGCTCTTTCCGCTGCTGTGCAGCCTGCCTTGGGTGGAGACTTAAGCTTGGTGAAGCATTAGATTGCAGCGCTAGTCAATTGGGAGGTCCTGGCAGAACAGCACACAAATTGCAGAAGGAAGGACAAGGGAAGTTTTGAATAGGTGGAGTCAGGATTGTGGGAAAGGGAAGGCATTCCAAGTGGCCGTGAGTGACGGCTTCAGCAAATCCCAGGGGCAGAAAAGTGCAGGACGCGTCCAGGGATAAGCCAGTGCACTAAGCCTACCTCTTGTCCCCCAGTCCAGGTGGAGGCCGCAGAGGCAGAAATGATTGGTCCTGACGGTGGCTGAGCCCCCAGCCCCTGGAATATGCAGCCCGGGGGACCCCCAGGCAAGGACGCGGTGGCGGAGTGGGGCGGGAGGCATGGTCTCCACCTACCGGGTGGCTGTGCTGGGGGCACGAGGTGTGGGCAAGAGTGCCATCGTGCGCCAGTTCTTGTACAACGAGTTCAGCGACGTCTGCGTGCCCACCACCGCCCGCCGCCTCTACCTGCCTGCTGTGGTCATGAACGGCCATGTGCACGACCTCCAGATCCTGGACTTCCCACCCATCAGCGCCTTCCCTGTCAACACGCTGCAGGTAGGTGGCCCTGGGGGCCAAGGGGCCACAGGACGGTGGGGTGGTAGAGTACAGCAGAGTGGACTCTAGTGGCTTCATCTGTGGCCCTATTGCCCGGCACCGCGGCTGGGTGAGAGATCCATGCTGCACCTTGGGCCTCCCTGCCTACAGAGCTGACCCAGGAAGCTGTTCTTTTGTGTGCTAGCTTATTCAACAAATATTTGATGACTGCTTAATGTGTACCAGCCCCTGCACTGGCCACCAGCACAGAATGGTCAACAAAACGCGTACAGAATTTGCTTTCAAGGAACTCGTAGTCTGGTGAGCAAAGACTAACAGGCAGTTATTAGTGAGAGAAGTGCTGTGATTGGAGGAAACAAACAAGATGAAGTGGCCCTTAAAGAGGAATCTATTTAACCTACTCAGGTGGGGTGAGAGAGGTCACAGGATGTGATGTCCTAGTTAAGTAGGTTTGGCAGGGAAAGGCTGGTGGGGAGAAGGGTAGGAAAACACTGCCTAGGAAGTCTCTGGGTTGTGCCTAGTGTGACCCCTGGTCCTCAGCTGTGAAAGAGACTGCAGAATAGTCTGGGACCTGAGAACGTGTTCTCAGACCCAAATCAGATCTTTCTCCCAAGGTCCTCTGCTCCTAGGTGGTACCTTGTCCCCTCCGCGCCTCAGAGCCACCCTCCCTGCTGAGCACCCTCCCTGTAGGGTTTGAATTTAAGTCCCTCCTGTGCCCTTGCTTAGGGCGTACCTTCCCCCAGCCTCCTGGAACCAGGCCCTCCTCTCTCCCTCTGGCTTGAGAGGGTGTGGGGTGCAGGAGAGAGCTGAGCTTCAAGGTATGTTTGGTCACAAGGGAAACCTCTGACAGGAGTATGCAGAGGTTTGCAGAGAAGCTCAGTGATGGAGACTCAGAAGGCAGAGAGAAAAACCCTGCAGACACAGCAGTCTCAGGCTGCTGTGCAGGCTGGGGCTGGCGGGAGCTCAGTGATGTATCAACAAGTCTGAGCAGCAGGGCTTTTGCCCAGCCTGCCTGGGGCACTTGTCTCTCCCAGCCCAGGTGCCTGAGGTCAGCACCAAGACAAAAAGCTGATCGGGCATCTGCCCCAGAAGCAGTGCAAACACTGAGACTGTCAGTGCAAGCAGATCCGGGGGCAGGTCCTTCTGATTCTCCTCTAATGGAGACTTTGATGGCAGCCGTGCAGACGTGCAAATCTGGCTCCAAGCCTGCGTGCTGAGCTTTGTTTCTTTTTTCCACATTTAGTTGTATATTTATTTTTAATGTAATTTTAATTTTGGAATAGGTAAGATACAGCCAATGAAAGTCCAAACTGTGACCTAGAGAAACCTTGATCCCAGCCCTGCTCCTTCACTCATGGTTACTCTCTGTAACTATTCTCACTGGCTTTTCATTCATACTTCCAGGGCTTCTTTACTGAAATAAGGAAATATATTCTTACTCTACCCACTTTTTACATAAGAATCAAAACCGTACTGTTACGTTCCTTGTTTTTGTTTTGTTGATGCTAAGAATGAACGCAGTGCCTTCCTCATGTTAAGTGGGTACTGAGCCGTGTACTGGTTTTTTTGTTTGTTATTGTGGGGCCTCGCTGTGTTTCCCAAGCTGGTCTTGAGCTCAGAATCCTCTTGTGTCCGCCTCTTGGGCAGCGGATCACAGCTGCACACCGCTATACATCTCCCCTTTTTAAATACTATAACATAGGGATATTTATTATATCTAGAGGGCTTCCTCATTCTTTTTTCTTGTGTATACTGTGCTCCACTGTAGAGATAGTCCATGGATCTCTCCTTTTTGGACAAGTGGGTGGCTTCCAATCTTGGGCTGTTTTTAACAATGCCATGATGAATAGCCTAATATACAAATCACTTTGTACATAAGTAGTTATATCTGCAGAATTAATTCCTGGAAACAGTATGGCTGGGTCAAACAGTAAATGCAACTGGAATTTGGAAGATGTCTCCAGATTCCCTTCTACAAATGTAGCACATACACTCCTGCAAGGGATTTACCTGAGACCCCATTTCTCTAAAGCCTCACCATCAGAGTATATCATAAAACTTTTGGAATTTTGAAAACCTGAGAGATGAATTGTGATAGTCTTAGTGTGGTCTTTATTTGCGTTATGGGTATGAATGAAGTTCAGTATTTTTCCATATGAGTGCCTTTGTGTTTCCTTTTCTCACGTCATTTGCCCACTTTTCTATTGGACTTTTGGCCTTTTCCTTCTTGATTAATCCAATCCTTAGGCTCTAGGATATCTTAGATATCTAAGGCATAGAAAGGGACTGTGAGCAAAGAAATACTCAAGGACTCTGATGGCTGCTATCTGAAAATAAAATAATGTATTCTTCCCCAATGCCAGATGAGATGAGATCCAACCCAAAAGTGGCATTTGTCAGGCCCAAGATTCAGTTGTTGCTGGACCCAAGATTCAAATTCAGTTATTCCACAGCTAGGTCTCCCTGTCTCTGTTTCTGTCCATCTCTGTCTGTCTCTGTCTCTGTCTGCCTCTCTGTTAATGTCTCTCTGTCTGCCTCTCTCCCTCTCCCTCTCTCTCTCTCTCTCTCTCTCTCTCTCTCTCTCTCACTCTCACTCTCACTGTCGTTCTCGCTCTCACTCAGATTGAACCCAAAGCCTTGCACATGCTAGACAAATGTCCTGCCACTAAGCTATATGGTCAACCCTTCCATTTCTCATTGTTTCAGGAACAAATTAGAACACTGCAGAGAGCAAGCTGGAATGAAAGCTGAACTTTCTCAATTCCTTCCCTCAGTCAGTGGGTGAAGGGACAACCTAGTCAATCAGAAGCTTTTGTCTCCCCCTTTTGGAAGTCCTCAGAGAGGAGTGAGTGGGAGGCAACCTGGAGGTCTCCTTGAGGAGGCAGTGTGTTGGGAAAGAGCTGGGGCTGTCACCCTCAAAGGCTGGCAGCTGAGAGTGGGAGGGAGCTTGCAGAGAGCAGGGGCCTCCCGCCCTTCTCCCAGCCTCCATATCTGTGTGGGATAGGGGAGGAACCACATTCACATACAGGCCCTTGCTCCCAGAGGTCACTCTGTCTCACAGAATATGTCTTCCTGGATCTGGAGGAAAAATAGCTCATGGTATCCTACAGGTTTAGATTTGTCCTCAGCACTCCCCTGCCCCAAAAAGTAAAACCTCAGCACAAAGAAAAGATGCCACATCATCTCCCTGGGGAATCCACTGTAGCATCTTCTGAGCCTTTGTGTTGGAAGTGCTGTTCTGAAGTTGAACTTCACTTTTCATGATTGCCATCAAAATCCATTCCTTTGTATTCCTTCCTTGAGGGGAAGAACCAGTGAAAGCCCTCCTTTGTGTCCAGCCCTATCCACAACTGAACTCCAGCTGTGACAGGAGACATACTTCCACCTCCTAGTATGTCTTCCTTTTCCTTTCTTGCTTCCTTCTTTTCTTCTTCTTCCTCCCTTCCCCTTCCCCCTCACTCTCTCTCACTTTCTAGCTCTCTCTCTCTCTCTCTCTCTCTCTCTCTGTGTGTGTGTGTGTGTGTGTGTGTGTGTGTGTGTGTGTGTCTCTCTCTGGCTTTTCTGTCTCTGTGTGTGTGCACTAGAGACTGAACCCAGAACCTCACACATGCAAGACCTGTGCTCTATCACTGATTTACACCTCCCTACTAGTCTTTTTGTGGACTCTTGAGAAAGAAGACCCTGATTCCCTTTGCCTTTAAAGGCTTCTCTGCCCACCTAACTTCAGGGACTGCCTCTCTTTCAGCACACTGGCACATTGCCTGAAGCTCCTTATAATTGTATCTACTGGCAGGTTAATTAATTAATCTCTTCAGGAACTTTCTCTGTAGCACATTCAGCATTTCTGGAGGCCTGTTCATTTTGCACTACAGACCCTTCCTAAGAAGTTGCTACAAACTAACTTTTTTTGTTGTTTTTTGTGTGGGTTTTTTTGGTACTGGGGATCAAACTCATGATCTCATGTTTACCAGGCAAGCACTTGAGCCACTGAGCTAAATCCCCAGCCTCTAAAGTTCTGTCTCCTGAAGCTACCTATGACTCTGTTCTACAACTCAACCACCCCACTCCCTTATGCATCCAGTTTATTTTTTCTCTGCAGGTTTTCTGCTTCTCAGTCCTGAGGGCAAAAGAGGAGGATACACACAAAGGAGCACATCAGGTAGCAACCTAAGAGCAGTGTTAGGTCAGGTGTTGCGTTAATTCCAACTTAGACTCTGTGGGATTCAGCACCATGGAGAGCTCATTACCCTCCACAGCGATGTTAGAGTAGGCACAGAACAGAATAAGGAAGCCAGACATGTGGGCAAACACCTGTAATCCCACCACTCCTGAAGGCAGGAGGATCACAAGTTCAAGCCCAGCTTGGGCAACTTAGAGACTTAGTGAAACCCTGTCGCAAAATTAAAAACTAAAAAAGGGCTGGGGTTGTTCATTGCAAAGGTCCTAGGTTAAAAAAGGAAGAAAAAGGAGTATGTAACATGAACAAGACCGGCTTTGGCCCTCTGGACTGCTCACAGTAGATGTAGAAAACTGGAATTGGGACAGCTTTAACCAAGGTATAACCGAATGGTTGCCAGGAGATGAAGGGAGAGGTTTTCTGCTTGCCAGAAAGGTGGCAAGTCAGGAAGATTTCTTAGAGAAGGAGGAGGACTTCAGCTGAGCATTGAAGATAGAGAATTTAAACAAGTCTAACAACTATTTCAAGACTGGACTCCTAAAGGCACTTAATTTAATAGATGTGCTAGTTGATGGATGAGAGGGCAGAATGTTACTAGGCAGATCTAATGTCTACATACACACAAGATAGTGCCGTGGCCCTGGAGGTCAGTTAATGTGATTTGCTGTCCTGGCTGCGGAGTGAGGAGGCTGTGACACTGGGCACCTCCGTTCCTGCAGGGCCGGGCCTCCTGGGCATGGGCAAGCGTGGAGGGCTTCTACTGCAGGGTCGGCGATGAGAATGCTCTTAGCTGGAGCTGGAGGTGGGGGGATTCTTGTGGCTGCTCTGACTGGTGCTGCCTGGGGCTGTTGCAGGAGTGGGCAGATGCCTGCTGCAGGGGACTCCGAAGTGTCCATGCCTACATCCTGGTCTACGACATCTGCTGCTTTGACAGCTTTGAGTACGTCAAGACCATCCGCCAACAGATCCTGGAGACAAGGTGAGGGGCTGTGATCACGTAGTGCCACCTCTGTGAATCCTCCAGTGCCACCCTGCCCCAGAGGAAATGGGACAATGAGAGGTCACAGGGGAAATAGTGTGCCCTCTCTGACCCACATGTACTCTCAAACATGCACACATTCGTATTTTTTCTGTCCTCACTTTTGTTGACTCATTTTGGGACCACAAGATTGCTTAGGCTAGTTAACATGTAGGCCTCAGTTTCCTCATCTGTAAAACAGGAACATCAGTACCCATTTTCGATCAGTTGTGCTGATCAGAGAACGTTAATTCATCCAAGGGCTTAGGGCCGCACCCGGAGAAGAGCACAGAGTAGCATAGTCCAGTGGTTTTAAGACTGGCCGGGTTTTGAGATTCTTGCCTTGCCCCGCAGGGTGATTGGCACCTCGGAGACGCCCATCATCATTGTGGGCAACAAGCGAGACCTGCAGCGCGGCCGTGTGATCCCGCGCTGGAACGTGTCGCACTTGGTGCGCAAGACCTGGAAGTGCGGCTACGTGGAGTGCTCGGCCAAGTACAACTGGCACATCCTGCTGCTCTTCAGCGAGCTGCTCAAGAGCGTCGGCTGCGCCCGCTGCAAACACGTACACGCCGCCCTGCGCTTCCAGGGCGCGCTGCGCCGCAACCGCTGCGCCGTCATGTGAGGCTGGGGCGCCCCGCTGTGCCGCCAGGTGCAGCCTGGAGCCCAGCGAGGGCAGCGCCAGGAGGGCAGGCAGCCTGCAGAAATCGAACTCGTGGTCGGGGCCTGGAACACCCTCGCAGCCGCGCACCTCCACGGAAGGCGTGGGCAGGAGGCAGCCCCCGTGGAACTCCTCCGCGCCCCCTTCTCCCGCGCCTGTCTTCCGGGGACAACCACATTCACTACTGGGGCTGGAGCAGTGCCCAGCCTGGGCCAGGCCGGTGCCACACCCTTTGGGGGTTGGGGACGAGCGGGTGAAATGGAGGGTGGGGTGAGGAGGTGCTGCTGCCTTGGCTGGGCCCCCACCAGTCCTCTCCGAGTGTGTGTGTCTGTGTCCAGTGTCCTCCTTTTCCCACGTCTGTCTGCCCAGCCGTCTGTTCGTTCTTCCCTGTCTTTTCCACCCTCTGGTCTCCCTCCCCACCCCCAGCTCCGCTCACAGGGCTCTCATTTCGTTCATCCCCTTGTCACAGATCCTGGCAGCTTTTGATGCCAGGCCATCTGGCCGTCAGCGCCACTGGCACAGGGCAGAGAGACGCAGGTGGCCCACGGACCGCAATCAAGAGGTCTAAGGGTTGAGGTCCCAGATAAGTCAGGGGGAGAAGGCTGAGCTCTCCTATTCCCAGGGAGACCTCCCTGCCCGACAGCCCCCAGAGATACAACAACCTACCTTCCAGCCTTAACTCGATGGTCCGTCCCTGCCGGGTGCCCCTCACCCCCTCCTGACTCCAAAGCCAGGTCACCCCGAGTTAAAACTTCTGTTTTAATAACATGGGGAGGGAATTCCCCCGGAGGATAGATTCCTTCCCGTGATGCCAGGTTCCTGTCCTCTGTTACCTCCTGCACCAGGTGATCTGCCAGATTGGGGGATGTAGAATTCTGAGGGTATGTTGGTTGCGGCCAGGGTGGTGCCCAGGAGGGGGTCAGGTTGTGCCAGTGACGATTCTGCCTCCCCATCCCACCCCACTCTGATTACCCCAATTCTGCCTGCCTCAGATCTCAGGGTACCCTGATTCTTCTAGGCAGGAGCTAGGAAAAGAATTAAGGGGACCCCTGTTCCTGGGGGAGATATGCGTGCATCCCCACCCATAGGTGGAGGCCCTCAGGATTTGACACCCCCTGTCCCAACACCAGTTGGCCCTATGCCCTAACTCACTCCACCCCATTTTCTCCGGCTGCGTGGCCGGGTTTCTACCTCTCGTCACCGGAGCTGATCACTGTCAGTTTTGTACCAATTTAGAAATAACAATAATAATGATTCTAGGAAATGCCCTGAGAGGTTAATGAGGGGGCAGAGAGAGAGAGAGACAGGCAGACAGAGAGAGAGAGATGGTGCCATGTCCCTTGCCCCTGGCCAAGGAAGTTCTCTTTGAGGCTGAGCCCTTGGCCCTGGTCCTGTGAGAGGATATCAGGGACCCTTGGTTAAAGTGGGAGGGTACATTGAACAGTCCAACTCTGGCCGCTTAGCCAAGGCTGCAGCACAGGAAATCCCGTAGCCCAGAGTGGTGATGGAAGGGAGGCTGGGGAAAGGGTCAGGGGTGGGGGAATTTGTTATTAAGATCCAGTGTGGAGGGGATCTGTGATTCTCTCTTCTGCTTCCCCCACTGATCTCCACTCCCTCCCCGCACTGAGGGCAGCGCTGCCCTGCAGCAGCTGCCCCAAACTTGGGCAGACCATTGTACTGGGTTTTAGCCCCTGCTGTGCTGCATGACTGGGCAAATGACTTGCCCTCTCTGAGCCTCCCTCTGAAACAGAGGAGGTGGCTCCCCTCCTGCACACGCTAGAGTGGCGAGGAGGGTAAGCAAGAGGGCAGCCCACTCTTGTCTTTGCACCCTAACCCACTGGTTCACCAGAGGGATGGGGGGTGGATGACAGCATCTTCTATGTCCTACTCCCAACTCAGCGGCACCTGAGGCAAGGGTGGGGGACCGGACTGGTGGCTGCCCCCTGTGGGAAACATTGGAATGTGTCCCCCAATAGGCTGCACCTCACAGCCCTGCGCTTCACACCAGGTCTTGGATTTCAGGTTCCTCCACACCCATTCTGTCTCTGTCCTCCCCCAGCCCCATCAGGGTTTCCCACCACAGGGTCTGGAAGTGTGTGTGATGCCCATAGGCTGTTACTGGAAGTCAGATTAAACATCAGGGAGTGTTTCCCTTGTTTCTGTACCAAGGTGTTGGCTCTGTTCCAAATGGAAGGAGGGGACGGGTCCCAGTAGTACCTGCCTGCTGAGCTCTGTGTGGGCGGGAGGGTGACAATGAAGTGGTCGCCAGTCCTAAAGCTCAGGTCAATGAGGACATTGCAGGAGAGGAGTTTGGGGACAGATCTCCTTTCCACTGAGTTCCACACCAGGCGAGAACATAATTTTCCCCCTTGCTGTTCTCTCTGCAAACTTTGTAACAGGACCCAGTCCCAGCTTCTCCTGCACCCTCTTCCCACACAGGGCCGAGACCTTGCGGCCTCTCAAGCCTAGCTTCTGGGATACTGCTGTGGTGGAAATACTCTTAGCCACCCCTCTTGCCCCTGGATGGGCTGGGTTCCCAAGGTGCAAAGCTTTGAAGTCCTTGGCAAGGTGGCCTGCAGGAGTTTTGTGTTGGGCAGCTCATGTCTCTGTCCATGGTTCTGAGCTGCCAGCCACCTCCAGGAAAGAGAAGGCTGTCTGGCAAGATTGGCAGAGTCTCCGGGAAGGAGGCTTCCCTCACCCCCACCTCCCTCCAGCGGGCTAATACTTCAAGTTACACTTTCCTCCACCTCCACCGTCCTAGAGGTGGGGAGCCCAAATGCTGAGGGCTCCGGGACACACCCACATGTGTTTAATGACTTCAGAGTTGTGGGAACAAGTGACCATGGTGACAGGCTAGGAGTTTGGGGACCATTTCTGTGGAGATGCAGTACGATAAGGGTCATCCCACTGCCTTTGGGCTAATGCTGGAATTGGAATGGGAGGGATTGGCTTGTCCTTTTGCTCAGTGGAACAGATTGAGTCTATACTTGGCTTTGGCCGCCCTCCTGGCCAAGATCCTCTGTTAAGATGAGAGAACCTCCCTTCTGCTCTTGCATATGTGGGCGCCCATTTTTGCTCTCCTCCTCCCCCAGCTGCAGGCTCCTCAGACCCAGGATTCCTCTGAGGAGAGCTGGGCTTGATCCAGTTGTTGAGGGCCCTGGCCCTCCAAAACCTGGGGGGTTTTCTCCACTGGAGCCAGTGGTTCTTTCTTCTTTTCTTCTTGTTCTCTTGCTGAAGGTCTGCCAACCTGGGCTGCTCCTCCTCTCTTGCTGCCCAGGTCAGCTCTCAATGGCCTCTCCCTGGGGGGTGCCCTAGCTGGAGCCAGGCAGAGGTAGGCCAGTGGCTTGGGGATCCGTGAAGGGTGCTTCTCAGGTCTGTGGTCTCTCCGGGGCCGGATCCTGGGCCTCAACTTGAGCTTATAGATGGATGGGACCCTCTTGGGCTTCCGGAGTATCCTCTTGCCTTTGCCCAGACATCCCTTGGCTTTGTCAGAACTGGGTTCTGAGGGCAGAAGAGTGGGGATCTCAGGGCTGGCAGACATCCTGGGGGCTGAGCAGTCCTGCCCTCCTGGAAGTGAAGCCTCCCACATCTTGATGCCGTTGGCACTAAGGCTTGCCTTTGCCAGTGGCCCACTCTCTCTGACTCCCAGATTTCCTTTTGTGCCTTCTGGGCCTGCAGTAACAGCTGGCTTAGGGGAGCCTGTGGGGGACACAGTCCAGGCTCCCAGGTTCACTTTAAAGAGGGGTGGGGGACCATGAGCCAGTTCTTGGATGACTTGGTCATAAAGACCCCCAGGCTCAGGCCACTGGCCACCCAGGCTGGGGACATAGACTCCACTTCGAGGGACAGCTGGAGGCTTTGTGCCCTGGGGATGGGCACCTTGCACCTCTAGCCTCTTCATTTTGGTCACAATCTCCTCCTCAAGGCTGTGGGAGGTGGTTTGCTCCTTGGTCCTGTCCAGGGGCAGGGGAGTACACTTCCCTTCCTGCTCTTGTGGGGTCAGGTCCTGGGGCTCTGCAGCCTCTGCAGTGAGCCGGGTGTCTGCCTGCTGGTCCCCCTGTCTCCTCCCTTCCACAGAGCTGTCCTCATGTCTGGATCCAGCCAAGTCTTCTGTGACAGCCTCTAGTGGGATAGGACCTCTGCTCAGCTCTGCTATGAACCCTCCACTTGGAGTACCTGGGAAACTTCTTCCTGGGGTGGGAGGGCGAGCAGGGGACACCCAGACGGGGACCTTAGTGAGTCCTTTGACAGGGGATGGAGAACGTATAGATGCTGGCTCCCTGAGCTGGAGGGATGCCCCCTCAGCCTCACCCCGGGGTGGCAACACGAGGCCCAGGGGCTGGGTTGGGCTAGAGGAATGAGGCAGGGGAGATGATCCTCTTGCTGATGTCCCTTTGGTGGTGGCTTGAGGAGCTTGGGGTCTCTTTGTGGTGGGGACCCTGGCACAGGTTCCCTGACTGACCATCTCCTCATGAACCCAAGATGTAGGAGTCTTTCCTCTACTGAGTTCCCCAGGGTATCGGATCTCTCTCTTCCCTGATGGGGTGCACTGTAAGTCTCCGTCCCTATGAGTGGATGAGAAGTGGGGACTCAGTGGGCTGTCCCCAGCTGACAGCTGCCTCTGAGATGAAGCAAGGAACCTTTCCTGGGACCTGAAAAAGAAAGAGCAGTCTGGAAAGGGAGACATACAAGGCTGATAGGGTCATCGAGTGCACCCCCCGACTCTAGGAAAGGAGGGCTTTTCCCCCACCTGAACGCCATGGCAGCTGTAAAGTCCCCCTGTGGCAGTCACTGTTCAAGTCCCCTCTCCCTTGTTCCCAGAGTAACAGAAATAATAGAAGGACACCTGGTCCACACGTGGGGTGACTTCAGGCCTGTGAGCAATGATCCCAGAGGCTGCCTGTCTTGTGGGGAGGTCTTAGTCTCAGCTCTGCCATGGAGAGGCAGAAGGACCTTGGGTATGCGTGTTCCCTTGGTGGGCCTCAGTCTCCTCGTGTGTGAGGTGAGTTGGCATATGAAGTAACTAGGTGGTTCCAAAGCACTGGGATGTTCTGAACACCCGAGATTTAAGGTACAGGCACTGATCCCTTTATCTTGGGGTGGGATTCCCTCCAAGAATAGGGACTCCAGAGGAAAAAGCAGTTGTTCCCTGTACCTTTGAAGTGGAGCCCCAGCTTCTGCTCCCCTTTTGCCGCAGGGACTGGGGGAGGAGGAGGAGGGAGGTCTCAGCTTTCGGTCTGAAGCAGTGTATGTCCTCCAGTCCACGGGCGGAAGTGGGCTTTGTGAGCGGCTGACGGTCATTGTAGGCTGTGGCAGAAAGGGCCCGTCCTGCACCCTCACTTGATGCTGCACCGGTGGGGCTGGAGGCTTCAAGAAGCTGACTGGCTTGTGCGCTACCAACATTGTCCCCCAGAGAAAAGAGAAGGGAGAGGGTTCAGATCCTGTTGATGGGGTTTATTGTTCCCTCCCCCAACTGTCCCATGCCCCACATCCCATTTTAAAGACAGTGGTGACTACAGTGGCAGCACCAATGTTTCTTCACAGGAGGATTGGGGGGCCGCAATCTAGTCAGCGGGTCCAACCCCCTCTGGGGGACTTATTTGTATTGCTGGTCCACAGCTCTTACTTCGATTGTATGACCATTTGGGCTGTCTCAAAGTGCTGACAGAGATCACAGAGGAATAAACACCTTCCCAAGTCACACTTGGTGCCACCACTGTGGACACAGCAGCCAGACCTAAACTGCACAGAAATGCACCCTGACCAAACGCTGATTCTGCATGTGTTGCCACCATCTTGTGGTGGTAGGTAGTACTGCACTACGACTGCTCAACTATAGGGTCTTACTGCTCCATCCGCTCCCACAACCCCACCTACACCTTCGGGACCTGGGGATGGGTCCTGCCTCCCACCTTTGCTGCTGGTCTCCCAACCCAGAGTTATGCGTCTGCAGCCAAGCCCACCGGGAGGAGACTCTCAGCGGACTTACAGAGTGATGTGCACCGGCAGGGGTCATGCTTGTCCAGATAATGACCGAGCGTGTCCCAGCCGCCCCCTACACGCACCATCACATGGTTCCGGAGGATCTGGGCGGGGCAAGGATGAAGTTGAGGGCAGGGTGGAAGGCATCCCCTATTCCTGGGCCACCTTGCAAGCTTGTGGCACATTGAGGGGTACACCCACCCATGAACCCGGGCACAGGCAGACACTCCTCTGTACACATGTGTGGTTGAGAACAGGTATATTTTGCAGTCTATTCCCATGAGTTGCATAAGATAACACATTGTGTCATGAGTGAGGACCAAGCTTACAAACAGGAAGTTGTTCAAACTGGACAAGGATTACACAAGCATTATCCCATAGGTTGGCCCTGGGGAATTTCCTTCTTGCAGAGGGGTTTGCACCTGCCCATCCTTGTATCTGTAATGTGGCTCTGATGCCACTCAGATGCCTCCGGCTTTGCCTCTGTGGTGTACCTAGCAAAGCCTAACCCACCCCACACAATGTTGGGCCAGATCCCATAGTCTTGTTTCTTTTCCTCTGGTGAAAGTGAGGCCATAATTCCCACATCATAAGGCCGTTGCCTCAGTCTGGGTGAAGCCTCTGGTTGCCGGCTGTGGCTCAAAGGTGTGCCTCATACCTAAGGAAAAGGTGTGGCTCTGACCACAACTGCTGGCCACAGCCCAGCACCCAGACCATTTCTGGTGAGCAACCAAGTACTGGGGGGCACGGTGGGAGGCACACCTTAGCCCTGCACTGCTGCTTACTCTGCAAAATATACTGAACAGGACCGTGGGGTCTGAGTAGCAGGGGCTGCACACCACACACAGACTTGGGGTTCTACGGCCCGCCACTCTGACTGAGCTTGTGGCTAGAGTGGAGTACAATGGAATGGGAAAACAAGGATACGCTCTGCATCCTTAATTCTTTCTGAAGTCACCCTCTAGACTTAGTATGATGGAAGCAACAGAAGGTGGTAGTTCTGGATGCTCTGAGGGGAGAGAGGACAAGTTTGTCACCTTTGCCAAGATTCTCCTGGAAATCTCCAAGGAAGAGGAGGAGAGCTCTAAGGCCCAGCAGCTTGGGGTGTACCTTAATTTCCTGTCTTTGCCCTTAGACCTGGGCAAGGTCTCATCAAAAGGAGCCCCGCAATGTGCTGAGCCTGGGGAGCCTTCCACCCCCAGGCCAGACTTACCCTGATGAAGATGAGGGTGTTGGAGTCTCCCACGCGGTACTTCCCTTCAGACACCTTGACCATGGAGAACTGCACTGGGCATGTGCAGTGGCTCACGAGGTTCTGTACCTGCAGGAAGTGGCCAGAGGGCTCAGCCTTCTACTCTGTGCACCCAAGGTTCCCCCAATGCTGGGTCAAGCTAAGTGGGGGCCTGCCTGCCTCCAGAGCCACCCCTGGGCTCGCTGCTGAGCTCAGGGCTGGGGGCTGAGAAGCAAGTAGAAAACAAGACTTAAAATGAGCAGGTGAGAGCCAACGATGGCTCGATGCCTTCGTGGGTCAGCTGTCAGAGCCGCGGAGTCGGGTGGCTAAGCAGGTGGACTCCGGAGGCTGACAGGCACGAGGCAGAGGCCTGTGTCCCCACACTCAGGCCGTAATTTAAGAGACCTCCCTGAGCTCCATTTCCTCGGGTGGTAAAAGGGGGGAGGGGAGGAGCATGGTAAGAGCTAATGCCTGTGAAGCGCCCCCTCTCGGCAGACATGCTCCAGTACACTTCACATGCACTGGTTCAGGAAACCGGCTGCTCCTGTCCTCCACTACAGGGACAGAAGCTTAGAAAGAACCCAATCACAATAATTTGCTCAGGGTCACTCAGTGGTGAAGCAGTGGCGCTAAGCTTTGACCAGGGTGCCAGGGAGGATCGAGCATCCCTGTCCTACACACCCGTCCCTCTAAGGGTTCAGTGAAGGAGGTGTACGGAAGGTAGCGGCATAGCCATTACTACCTGTGGTTAGGGTTGGGGCTCAGAGTGGAGCATGAGCCACTCACTCCCCACAGCCGGGACTTGGACTCAAGCAGGGATGGCTCATACGGGGTGGGGTGGGACCGGGTGGGGAAGAAGAGCGCAGAGAAGCGTCTCGGGCCTAACGGTGCATGCAGGGCCTCACCATCTGGTCCAGGTTTCGGAAGTGGCAGGGTCGGCGCACAGGGGCTGTGGGCCGCGGGGGGTCTGGCGGGGGCAGGGCCAGGTCCTGCCGCAGCTCCTCCTCGATCTCCTCCTCCAGCTGCACCAGGGTGGGCGCCGCCACGCCGAAGCGCCAGGCGCAGCGGCCCAGCTCCAGCAGGCACAGCAGCACGTTCTTCACGTTCTTGCGCAGCACCAAGTCCTCGGTCTCGAACATCAGCACCTCTGCCATGGGGCCGGGGAGAGGGGTGCAGGCGGCCTGAGTCCCTGCTGACCTCCCGGGGAGCCCTGGGGACCGTCCTGAGACCGGGCAGGAGACAAGATTCAGGTCTCCGGATCTGGGAGTCCAGGAGGCCCCCGGGAGGGGTCTGGCAGGGCTTGCTCAGGGGTTGGGGGGCAGAAAAGACGCCGGCCTCTCTCAAGAAGCCGCACAGCAAAGCAGAGGAGCCACGGTTCTGGCGGAGAGAAGGGTGACGGCCGCACCAGCCCTCTTCCTGCCAGGCAGCCGGAGCGGGAAGCAAGGCACTCTGCTCCTCACCTAGGCTTTCAGCGTCTACTGGACTCCTCGACTTCCCCACGTCCAGAGGTCCACGCAGGGATGAATACAGGCTCGGGGTCCCCACCCCCAGACAGTTTGGGCCTCAGTTTCCTCTTCTCTAAATAGGGAAGTGATCTTTTTCATGGAGTCGCTGTCAGGATTTGATAGGCTAATAATTTTCTAATAATGTCTGGTACAGCAAAAGTGCCCCCTAAAACACTAGATTTTTTTCTTTTCTCTCGGCCTTTATTTATTTGGTGCCGGGGATCAAACTCACAACTGCTTGCTTGAATCCCCGGCCCTCTCTCAGCTTTTTTGTTTGTTGTTTTTTTGTTCTGTTTTTTGGATTTGGTTTCGTTTGTGATACTAGGGATTGATCGAATCCAGGGCCTTCACAGTGAGCTACATCTCTACCCCTTATTCATTCATTTATTTTTACTTGGTTTTTAGTGACAGGGTCTCACTTTGTAGTGCAGGCTGGCCTTGAGCTCACTAAGTAGCCCAGGCCGGCCTTGAAGTCTCAGGGATCCTCCTGCCTCAGTCTCCCAAGTGCTGGGATTACAGGTGTACACCACTATGTCTGGCTCCTATTTATTTTTTAATTTTGAGACAGGGTCTC
This sequence comes from Dolichotis patagonum, assembly GCA_004027295.1. NCBI lineage: Eukaryota > Metazoa > Chordata > Mammalia > Rodentia > Caviidae > Dolichotis > Dolichotis patagonum. The sequence goes on from PVJX010010733.1 coordinate 37,544, forward strand.
ACTAAATTGCCCAGGCGGGGCCTGAACTTTTATTCCTCCTCCCTCAGCCTCCCTGAGTAGTGGGATTGCAGCCATGCACCACATACCTGATTAAAACACCAGCACCTCCCTGGTACCCACTAAGCAGGAGTTCTACCACTGAGCTACACTCTCAACCCAAACCTTCCCAACCCAGCGCCTCGCTGCCACCAGCCACCCTGCTTCGTCACCCCTTCACCCATCACCTTTGACCTGGAGGGTAGTATAGCATCCAGCCTCATCTCATTCTAAGTTCAAGGCCAACCAGATGAGGCATCCTGGGAAGTCACTCCCCTGAATCCTACAGGCCCTGGCATGAACGTGCCCTGCCCCAAGGTCACTGTTCCTCCTGCTCCTCCTGAATCTCACCCCACACTAGCTCCACATATTCACCACCCCGGCTTCTCCCAGTCATCAAACACAGGGCCTTTCCTGCATCTTTGCCGCTGCTTGCCACCTGCCTAGAATTCTGCTTCCCCAACTCCTCAAGATTTAGCCCCAATGGCCTTCTTTGGTTCCCACTTCTCCATCATCAGGCTGCTGATTCCTCCTCTGGCTCCCCAGCACACCCACCTAGACTGGGAGCACTTCTCATTCTGGACTGTAGTTCACATCTCTGCTCATCTGCCTATGTTGCTAGACTGTGTGAGCCTTGGGCACTGGCTCTTGGCCTTTGTGTGACTAGCATGGTGTTCAGCATACGAGAGGTACTTCATATGTTGGTTGAATGAACCATCAATCATCAACATGTATTTACTGAGAATTTGTGTGAGATAGGGAAACTGAGGCATAAAATTAGATGAACTGGCCCAAAGCCAAATCTAGAAGAAGAATTAAGTTCCTGACCCCCCAGATCTATCCTGGAGATCAGAAAAGGGACAGGTGACCTTAGAAGATAAGAGTCTAGCTGGATGTAGTGGCACATTATAATCCCAGCACTCAGGAGGCTGAGAGTTTGAGACTAGCCCAGGCTCCATAGGGAGCTCAAGGCCAGCCCAAACTACATACTGAAACCTTGTCTCCCCCACCAAAGGTTAAGGGTTTGGGATAAGGTGGTTACCTTGGATGCCCATCTCCTTTCTACACCACTGGATGAAGTTGGAGACATTGTCCCTGGCCTGGAAGGTACCTGGTTGGGCAGCCCCATTGCAGGAAACCCTGGCCCGAGGCATGGGAATCCTCTGGGCTTGGGCAGGAGCCTCTGCCAGGAAGGCCAAAGCAGCCTCGGTGACCCTGTTGGCATGTTGGCACAGCACCAGGCCCGTTTCCAGCACCTGCAGGAAGTTGGCTGCATCGATGTCCAGCCCATAGAGATCCCGAAGCCACTCGGCCAGGTCTTCCTTCATGGCCTCCAGGTACTGTTCGCTGGACTTGAAGGGACGGATGCTGCGCATCGGAGGCCCCAGGGCCCCACATCTCTTCCTGTGTCCTTGGAGCTGGGACATGGCTGCACTTCAGCAGGGAAGGAGGTGGGTGCCTCTTCTCTCCCTCTCCTGCCTCTTTACTCCTGTTCCTTGAGACCTTTCTGATTCAGAGCTTTGTCGTCTACTCTAGAAGATCCCAGGACTTCTGGCTCTACTGCTGCCTGCTACCGGCTTCAGCCTCCAGGCCAGGTCAGGCCCCTGCCCCGCCCCCCACATTCCTCAATCCCTGCCAGAACAGTCTGTTTGGTAGCCCTGTGGCGACCTCACATTCCCACTGCCCAGTTCACTTTGAGCTCAGCACCTACCAGCCTAGGTGCAGGTGAGGACACTGCTTTCGCCCCCAGGGCTGGACAGATCAGCTGCTACTCCCACCCGCTGCCACCGCCAGCCAGCCTGCTTGGCATGGCTGCAGCCTCCCTGTTCTTTCTTCTCCTCTCCTTGGAGACAGTGGCTGCTACAAACACTCCTTGTTAACCCTTCCAACAGGCGCACACTGCCCTACCCAGCTGCCCTGGAGGGAGGAAGCTCAAAGAGGCCGGGCCGGCTCCTCTCACCATCTGGGGCCCAGGGGAGTGGTGGGAGGACAGGGACTGGGGCAGGGCTTGCTGTACCCTAGGAGTTCAGAGTCCAAAAGGAGACAGGAGTTTTGCCCTAAATCCCCATGGGAGTGGCAAAGACTCCCTAGGCTTTCCAAGCCTCAGTTTCTCAGTAGTGGAAGGATAGTGATACTGTCTGCCTGTCTGCTGTGGTGAGAGATAGAGGAATCGTGTATGGGAAAGTGTCAGGCTGTGAGAACAAAGAAGGTCTGGGTGGCTGCTCGTCTCAATGATTCTCCCCATGGCAGCCCTGTCTCTGCACCTACCTGCCCCTCCCCTGCTCTGACCGGTGTGATTTTTTCTAAACAGGTTTCCCATCATGGTACCTCACTCCTCAGGCCACAGCAATGTATCCATTCCAGATTTCTTGAGCACCTACTATGCACTAGGCACCATTGTAGCCCTGAGGATGCAGACACACAAAAAGACCAGGTCTCTGTCCTCATGACGGCTCCCAGATAAACCAACACTGTGGAAGTAAGTCAGATGATGATAAGTACCAGGAAGAAAGATAAAGGTGTCAAGGACCTGAAGGTGTATATGTGGCATTTTGCAAAAGATGGCCAGGGCAAGCCTTCTGAGAAGGTGCTATCTGAGCAGAGACCTTCAGAGGTGAGGAAGTGAGCCCTGCAGTCCTCTGGAGAAAGAGCACTCAGGCAGAGGGAGCAACTGGTTCAAAACCTCCAAGGCAGGAGGATACTGGGCATGGTCTAAGAATAGCAAAGGGGAAAGATATGAGGCCAAGAAGAAATGGGGGGCCAGGTCATGCAGAGCCCTGCTGATGACTCCAGAGACTTTGGCTTTTTTTCTATGTGAAGTGAGTTTTGGGTAGAGGAGGGATGTATTCTATCCCAGGCTGCTGCATGGAAAAAGGACACAGGACCAAGAATGGCGGAACTGGAAAACATGCAGGCTACTGTTATCATCCAAGGAGGAGCAGTAGTGGTTAGACCAAGCAAGAGGTGCCAACAGAGGTGACAAGTGGTCACGTTCCATGTGACTCCTGGAGGGTCCATAGGACTGACTCAGAATGGGTTCTGAGCCTTGGTGTGGTTGAAACTTTAGACTAAATAATTCTGCCATTGCCAAAATATTTGGGCATTGCCAAATATCCCCAAGGGGCACATCTCCCTGAGTTGCCAATCTCAGCTGGAGTGTGAGACTCCAGCTACCCAAACAGAGCCTTTCCCTGGGCTTCTTTTTCGTCATCTTTTTGAGACAGGATCTCACTATGCAGTTCAAGCTGGCCTTGACCTCACTTTGTAGCCCAGGCTGGTCTCAAACTTGCAATGATCCTCCTGTCTCAACCTCCCAAGTGCTGGAATTACAGGCATGCACCACCATGCCCAACTTCCCTGGGCCTTTTGAATTGGAGCTAGAAAGGCAGGTTCTTTTTTCCTAGTTTGATGGTTAAGATTTTCGGGACACAAATCAGAAGCCATGCTCCCAGCCCATGGAGAAAGCCCTTCTGCTGTGGGTGGGTATGAAGCTGGCTACCAGGAGACAGGGCTGGAGGGAGAGAGGAACTGAGGGCTTGAAACACCTGGTTAGACACATGCCTGCCTCCAGTAGTCAGGCCCAGGCGACAATGCTATGTATAACAAAAAGACCACTTAACACAGAGGAGAGATTAAGCTCTCTCAGAGTGAGGCAAGGAGAAAAGAAGAGAATGTCCGGGTTCATTAAGGACCTCATCAAAACACTCATCTAATGGGTTTGTGGTATACAATGTAATCCCAGGACTCTGGGAGGCTGAGATAGGAGAATCTCAAGTTTGAGCCCAACTTGGGCAATTTAGCAAGACCCTGTCTCAAAAATGGTGTAGGGGGCCAGGAATACATTCAGTGCAAAGTCCCTAGGTTCAATCCCCAGTTGAGAGAAGGAGAGAGAGAGAGACAGAGAGAGATAGAGACAGAGACAGAGAGAGAACAGAAAGGAAGATAGGAATTAGGAGTTCCTGGTGGCTAATCAGACACTCAGATACCTGTGAGGGGAACCGTGATGAGTAAAGGAAGACAAAAGACAAATCTCAAGGTAAAAAGGGCCTGGGAGGAAGCTGCCTCTAGTGGACTGACTCAACAGTCTCCACAGCTGACCCACTTTTATTAGCAAGCAAGAAGCACAGGAGGAGGAGGTGGTGTACTTTTTCTGGAGCAGCGACCTCAGTAGAACAAGGCCTTCTCCATGTCAATATGCCTGTGTTCCCTGAATTGTCCTCAGGAGATGTTATTGTGCCTTAGGAATCCTGCAGTCCCGAGCTTTCTCTGCAGCCTTCCGCATACTTCCCTGATCCTAAAATAAGTCACAGCAGCCTTGGAACCATGGGGCCTCAATCATGTATCCTGGTGCCCAACATAGTAAAATATTATTTCATATCCCCTGGTCCACAACATGGAGCCAATCCTGTAGCCCCCTCCCGTAACACTAATTAGGTGAATGAATAAATTTTATAAAGTTGATCATTCTTATTTGGGCATTCTAATATTTGACCAGCAAGATAAATTCTAACTGACATATGATCAAAGTTCAAAAAACCCTATTTCCTTTCTCTGTACAAATGTAAGCTGTTGTTACAGGTATTCCCATTAGAGTAGTACATGTGTACTGTGTACTGGATAATTTTTCTTTTAGGTTATCTTTATTGCTCTCCTAAAAGGAATATTGATTCTGTGATATGCCCACTAGAAGCAATGACTATTTATACTATAACTATAAAAGTGACAAATTACTATGACAAAAGTGCACTTTTTGGGGTCTCATCTTGGTCTGTAGGTATGATTTCTACAAAAGGCAGAGAATTATGCCTGAGCTTGTCATCAAAGATCGCTCACTCTCTTCTGATGTTAAACTACCTCTTTTGGGTAGAGGACCAGTCCATGCTGAGTTTGCACACTGAGCATTTTCTGCCCTCTCCAGGGGTCTCCAAGGGGACCTCTGGGTGCAGGAAGCACATGTATGTTTTTAGTGCTCTTGGGATTGACTGCTGCTTCTGTTTTCACCAACTGCTTTGTGAGATTCTCCTCTGTAAGATCAATTTCCAATATGCTTTTATGCTGGTGTTGTTTTTATGACAGTCTAAGTTTTGATGAAGGTTCCACAAAACCCACAATAGCCCTGGGAAGAGGGAACACACACACACCCTAAGGATGGCAAAGGGATGCTGGACAGGTTTGGGCTGGGACACCCTGTGGTGTCCGGATGGGGTGCTCCCTGAAAGTGAAGTGGCTTATTGGCTCAGCTGCACCTGCCAGGCGCATGACATCTTAGGGAAAGACTTGAGTGTGCTTATGGTACCCATGACCAGGAATAGCCCTCAGCAGTGGGCTTTCAGCTGAACTGTTCCTGCAAAATGGTTTTTCCTGGATGTCAGTTAGCATTTAAATTTGTCATGATAGAGCTGGGATATTAACCCAGTCTGTTAGGGGCCAAAGCCACCATCTACTCCCTTTTGATGCCGAGCCCAAGGGAGAGTAGGGGACACCTGCATTTTGATTGCTTTAAGGGGCTCTGGAAAACGCAGCCATTCCTGGCTGGGGAGCCCTAGAGGCAGGGGAGACTCTAGCTCCACCCCCTGTGATCCAACAGAGAGATCCATAGAAACAGATCCAAGTTCTATGGGTCCAAGCACCCCCACATCCTAATGCCTGATCAGGGAACGTGGGAAGGATGGATAAGCACGGTGAGTGGGCTCAGAGGGTGGAGGCAGGCTGGACCAAGGAGGACAGGACCTCTTGACTAGATCAGAACAACCTGCCCATCACTATGGCAACCCCAGAGGAGAAGTTGAACTTTGTGCAGCTCTAAGCCATCTCCTTTGTTGGTATCCATTCCCTCATTTCCACCTGCTCATGTTTGGATCTTTGTCTTCTTCACTGCAGTGACTCCGAAGTAGATTTTCTGCCATTCTTTCAGAGAGAACATCCCAAGACACAGATCAGAGCAGGTCCCTCCTCTGAGCCTTCAGAGGCTCCTCCTGCTACAAGACAAACTGAATTCTGACTCCCAACTTTCCTTTTCAACCCCATTTCCTTTACCTTCTCCTCCCAAAAATGTCCCCAGCACCTGCCTCTGGTCATGTGCCTTTTCCACCCACAAAGTTCCTTAATGTTTTCCTAAATAAAAGCATGTTGGACCCACTAGTTCTCCACCATTAGCTGTGCCAAGAACTGGCAGAATGTTCAAAGTTGCCTCTCTTTTAAGAGTTCAAACGTTGTGGGTCACCATCAGAGGCCCTTCTATGACCCACTCAGTCACTTCCCAGAGAGGGTTGTGGAGCTTAAGAGGCAAGATGGATGAAGAGTTGAGTCCAGTGGCTGCATGGTACCCAGT